>JABTTQ020002054.1:600000-890374 GCA_016081115.2 Rehmannia glutinosa | reverse complement strand
GCGCTGTTGTACTTCGTTCCAGTGAACGTATTGCTAATTAAAAGCCAAATCCTGAAGTAAAAATAACCCGTCCCATAGTAGTACCTTGACCATTGATAGTAGGATCTGATAACCAGATTCCCAGTGGAAAATAAGCTATGAAGGTGTATGTGTAACCTTACAAATGATATTTTCAGCACCAATCACTAGAAACCAATGCCAAGTGTTGAACTCACATATGAAGTTGTGGTGAAAATTTAGTCATTTGACTTTTAATGATTCCTACACCTAGATTGGGTAGAGTATGAGGATACTGGATAGGAGATCACTATATAAGTGAAGTGGTAGCTTCAAGGAGTAGCACTTATAGTCAAAGTGGTGTCCATGGCCAAAAGCGGTTCTGAAGCGTGAGGCGAGGTTGAGACAACTAACACATGTACAATGTTGTAATACAAGTACCTCCTTTGTGAGAGGAATAGTTGCGATGAACATTCAAATGTTTGGGCCGCGATGTGCGGAGTAGTATTATTATGGAAGGTTCAAAGCCACACAAAAGTACCTATCTGGTGATGGCCCTCTTGAGAATTGATAACGACCTTTGTTCGTAAATAATTAATTTCAATAATGTAGGGGATTATTGCAGAATTTGGGTTTTGAGAAAGTAGTGACCGTCAGGCTTGACCGAAATTTTGATGGCTAAATTAAATTTTGGAGGAATTAAATTGTATGTTATTGATCTACTTTCGAGTAAATGTTAAAGTATTTTCTTCTAAAAACAGACGAATTTGGGTGAGTAGAAATTAATATGATTAGCGAAAATGGGTATTATGAAAAGGAGTTAGAGGATTTTCTTGTCCACAGCAACAAAGCTGAAGTTTATCCTGGTTTATAAACTAAGAGAATATTATTAGTTGGATATCTTTATAACGTAAATGGATGTTCGTAAAAATGGACCACTGTAGCCTTTCAAATCCTTCCGCCACTTGAAACACGGGCATGGCTGTGGTGGGCTTGGAGTGCAGTGGGCGGCCCGACCTGTGGGCCAGTCCCGAGTCCACAACGCACTTCTCCGCCGAAAATGGAAGCTTGGCCCCGGAGCCGTGTTATTAGAACAACAGTAGCCGGATGAACTGTCACATTCACGAGTGTCGATTAATAGATTATTATAGCTTCTGGGCCTACGCTCTACGCCGGTGGTGAAGTTTTATAACCCCAGTTATAGTCATCAATGTGTTTCCTTTTAGTACAAAGGGAGTTAATGCCATTACCTTACCATGATTAATTCCCACTACTTGGTGGAGTTTTCTTGTATAAATAGATGGTTCATTCGCGATTCAGGCAGAAAATCATATACATTCGGCCCATTTTTCAAGGTGTAATCGAAGTGTGTCGGCATTTTGTATCACATTTTTCAACAACATTTCCTCTTGCATTCAAGTCAGTGACGATTCTCGCTCCTTACGAGTTGACGGTGCTTATTATGCCAGTGCTCGCGCGAGAGGGGCATCGGCCGTTTATCTTTGGGGACATTCACAATAAAGCCAAGTAAGCCTAATAGGGGCGTATTTATCTGCGGATACAGTTCTACCACAAACTAACTTTCGATTCATAATAGTGATTTCTATTTCCTTGTAAATTTCCGATTTTACCATTTGCTTCAAACCATTGTTGAAGAGCTCCGGGTTGTAATCACTTTGTAAACAAGCATGTTTCAACATACAATTCTCAAATCCCTTGCAGCACACCATCAATTGGTCACTTGTAGATTTATGACCTCAATAAACATCAGCCAATGTCTGTACTAAATACTATGCTCATCCTCAAACAAAATTAACAAACCAGCTGTTTGAAATCAAATGACAAAGGAATACTTACACAAATACCTTTAGGTTGCATTTTGGATAAAGAGAGATTTGGATTTGGGAGGATTTAGGGAATGATTTCAAATGACTCCAAATAGTAAGTATTTGAGAATCCTCCAAGAATGGCTCAAAAATAACCCAAAGGATTTTTAATATATGAATTTTAAATCCATAGCTCAAATCCTTCCATCCAAATAAGTCTTAGGGTTCAATCTAATTAAAAAAATCAAGTTAATATTTATTTCCTATATTCAACAAATCGCATCTCCGAGGTAAGGATATTTATTAAGCAATCACAAACCTCAATGAGAGTTTTTGTAATTTTAAAGAAGATAACTAGTTTTTTTTTTTTGTAATTAAGCTAAACTTTAGGAGTAATTTTATAATTACACCAATGTAAAAATTACAAGTAATTTCTCAATACTCAGGAATAAACCATTATGCATCAGAAACTCCATTAGTTGCAGCGATACAGCAAGGAAGAAACTTTTTTGGGCAAATGGCCAGCAGGCATATATTTATAAATGGAATACGCATTCACTCATCAAAAAAGTGGAATGCAAAATGAAATACCTAATGGAACAGGAAATCTGGCTTCGCCTATGACCTTTCTTTTCCCGCTAAAAGTGCAAGTATGATTAGTCAACAATTCCATCTGCAAAGCGAGTATATGACCAGCACCGGGCTATAGTGATGATGAATCCATGGCAGCTGACGGGCAATGTGGCTGGATTTTAACTGCCAAAGGAATGAGAAGTAGATCCTCGTCTCACCACCATAAAGTGAAACAGGATCCTTCATTTTCCTAAGCCCAGGTTCTTTGGTAGATCAGGAGTTGCTCCCAGGCTGATTGCTGAATCACCCACGTGGAGAGACTCAAACTCACCTTGTTGTCTTACCTGTGCCTGGTCAGGTAGAGGTTGTAAATTTCCAGTGAGATGTGATCAGATAACACACAAAGTCATTACTGAATATAAGTCACCAGATTAGTAATGGAAGAACATTAATTTTAAGGATAAGTACAAAAAATCCATAGGAGTTTGAGCTAATTACAAAAAAACTCAGATTTTTAGGTACAAAAATCCATAAAGGATTGATCAAATCTTACATTTTTCTCTCTTAAGTATGCAAAAAAATTTGAAAGATCCCCCTTACATGTTTATCAAAATATATTCCCGATTACCATCCTTAAATTTAAGACACAAAACCTTTGAGGTTTTTGTAATCTTTATAAACCTCCTGGTTTTTTTGTAATTAGTCCAAATCTTAGGGGTTTTGTATTAATTTAGGGATAATTACAAAAGAAGTCCCCCAAGGTTTGGGCTAATTATAAAAACAGATATTGGAAATTACAAAACCCCGTTGAGATTTGATTACTGTCTTAAATTTAAGGAAGTATTTGTAATATTTCTATAAATGTCAGAGGTTTTGAAATGTTTTTGCTTATGAAGGCGGAAAATGTAAAGTGATCAAATCTCAAATGAGTTTTGTAATTTTTCAAAAACCCTCTGTTTTTTTTTTATTAATAGTCAAAACATCAAGGTTCTTTTTGTAATAATCCCTTAATTTTATTCGATTTTTGGTCATACTCTTCAGAGGAACATAAGGCACAGCACAATTACCATGAGAGCAGAGCTGCTTTCACCAAGCCGACATAATATGAAGTTACTGCTACTTGACTGCAGTCCCTTAAGGAAATGGTATGGTGTAGTAAAATCATTTCTATTTCACTTCGCATTTAAAAGACATTATTTTGTCACAACAATTTTGAAGCCACTGCAGATTATTCTTCATGCCGACAACCTAAAATTTAATTTCTCAAAGAATGTTCAATAATTGCAAGCAACATAAATGTAAAGTATCGTAAAATAGTCTTGGAGTAATTTCATAAATGATAAATATCTCGAGTGCACATGTTTAATGAAAATAACTTATTTGGTCCTATAACTTGGATTATTTTAGGATTTAGTCTCTAAGTAGTCACCTTTAAATTTTAGTCATTATCTTTGACAAATTTGGACATTTAGTCCCATTTTGTCCCGAAATTGTGTAATTTTACCAGAAATTCGCGACTATAACCGGTTAGGTGCAAACATGTCAAAAAATTGGAGATTTTGGTGATTTGGGTGCAAAACTTGCCACAAAACATTAAACTTTCCAAATTTTGTGTAAGCAATTTTTAGTGATTTGATGTGTCAATTTTTGTGCTAAATCACCAAAATCACTAAATTTCTTGGATACATTAAAAAAGCACCCGCTGGTCCTAGTTATCAATGCAAATAAAATTACACAAATTCCATAACATAATCGGATAGATGTCCAAATTTTTTAAAAACATTGGACCAAAATTTAAAAGAAGTAACTTATGGGACTAAATCTCCAAGTAGGCCAAATTCACAGGACAAAACTGTTTCCCTGTTTGGGTATCAAAAATTAATATACCTACGAATATGTGTATAGAGTATAACGTTACATGCTATATACTGGATCAAGAAAGACAGTAGGATTAGCGTGACATATTTTATATTTTTGCAGCAAACAAATAATTTGTACGTATTTTGCTTATAAGATAATGTGTGCATCAGAATGCCGAATACCGTTACCACAATCGCCTCCCGTATAGAAAAATCCTCGGGATAAGTTCCATGTCTTGTGAGAAAGAACTTTGGGATCAATGCAATAAGACTCAAACCAGGAAATAATTTTTGGGTGTTCCACCAATAATTAAGCCACGGCAAATAGTGAGCAACACGAATAGCCCACTGGTCCTGCACAAGGTGCTGCTTATATGCTTCTTCCGACATGTTTGAAGGAATACCAGGCCACCAATAGTTCACCACTGGTGCTATCAAAGCTGCTCCTGCCAACCTGTTATTGATTATACAGAACATTACTTGGGATAATAACTTTGTATTTCGCGTAAAAAGAAAAAGACATCATTAAAAGCAATCATGGTACAAAAATACTGGAAGATATAAAATGGCTTAGCTACCCAATGGTAAAATGAGTTTCTCAAACCTCACCAAAATTGGTTATATTTCAAAAATTATCTCTGAGGTTTAGCCTAATTACAAAAAAAAATCCAGTTATCTTCCAAAATTACAAATACCCTCTTAAGGTATTATGAACATTCCCTTGAGGTTTGTATTTTCTTAATAAGATACCTCCCTCAATAGGCATGCTTTATAAAAGTGAAACAAATATTAACGAGGCATATGTAATTTTGGCAAAATTTGTCCTGACGGTAACAAAAAGTTCATAAAAATCACATACCGCAAAAATGTCCTATAACTATATAAACATCTCAATTTTGGTCCGCAAAATATCCGGTTTGCAAAATAGTCCTGCAACTATATGAATATATAAATTTTGGTCCTAATTTCACTGGAAATTGAGAACTACATGTGTCACTCACGTGATTAATATCCGGTGAAATTAGTACCAAAATTGAGATTTTCATATAGTTATAGAATTATTTTGTAAACCGTGCATTTTATAGGACCAAAATCGAGAGTTTTCTATAGTTGTATGATGTTTTTGCAAAAACGTGATTTTTCAGGATCTTTTCCTATTGCTCTATTGTTACTGGATCAATTTGCAATTTTGTCCTTGTATTTTTCAAAGATAGCTGGGTTTTTGTAATTAGACTAAATCTCAAGGAAATTTTTGTGATTAACCCCTCAAATAATCCACAAGAAATATACCTGTGGGGAATGTACTTGAGGCATCTCCAGACAATCTGTCCACCGATCGAGAAACCAACAACATAAAATTTCCCTAAACCCAATTGATCAGCAAGCTCCTCAATGTCAAAAGCCAAACTTTTGACTGTTTGGGTTGGATGAGGATCACTCTCTCCATAACCAGGCCTGTCAAATGAAACAATGTAGACTCCTTGACTTTCAACAATATCCTGCAAATGAGTTAAACAATCCAAAAATGTCAGCCCACATAATGAGTTGATCCAAAGAGGCACATTAAGCAACACAAGGAAAGTACAATTACCGGAGAGAGATATGCAGTTATAGCAGAAACATCGTGCCTACAACAATCAAACCCATGGATAAACACGATTTTGTGCTTAGCCTTATCTTTTGGGACACCATATTCTTGGTAAGCCAAGTATCTCCCCCTTAAGTTGTATTCTTGATGCTGTAACTGGAGGGCCGTCTGTGGAGCCACACGTCTTCGGTTGAGGAGGTTGTGTTGCCTGATAAGCCCAAGCCAAAAGCCCCACAAAGCATACAAACAGAATTTTCTTGAAGATCCCTGAAACATTTTAATTTAAGTTTGACACAATCAATAAAACTGACTCAAATTGAGGAGGTAAACTAATAGCCAGAGGCACCTCCTTACACATGAAGCCCATATATGTCAGTTTCTCAGTACTGTCTATGCAATTAATGTTAGGGATAATTACAAGAAATACCCTGAGGTTTGAGTTCATTACAAAATTATCCTGAGGTTTTTTAAAATTACAAAAAAAAACCTTGAGGTTTGAATCTATATTACATTTTACTCCATTCATAAGCAAAAATATGTCAAACACCCCCTTCTATTTTTTAAAATATTACCATTACCTCTTTACATTTGACACAAAATCGAATCTCAAGGTTTCTTTTGTAATTTTCAAACATCTCTGGGTTTATTTGTAATTAACCCTTAACCCAAACCTCAGTGGTAGTTTTTGTACTTATCCCTTAATCTTATGGTCAAATGAAAAACAGAAGTTTTCCCAATATTCAAAGGGTTAATTTCAAAACTACCCTGAGGTTTGGTCTAAAGAATCCAGTTATCCTTTTGAAATTAAAAATACCCCCTTGAGGTTTGTATTTATTATACAAACTACCCCTAACACCCCCTCAATAAGTGTTGTATTTAAAATAGAAACGTATGTCAAGTGGGTATTTATAATACTGAAAGAGAACATAATTTTTCCCCCTACTTTGCCTAAATTTACAGGATAGTATTTGTAATCATCCCTACTTCAAATGCCAAAATCTCACATCTTCCCTTGACAAAAAGCATATTCTGCATCTAATTACATAATCACTTAAATCTCCCGATGATGCTGAAGTTCATTCATCAGCATTAGTTAAGGGGAAAAATGAAAGAAAGGAGAAACAAATTGAAAGAAACAGCAATACAATTGTTTTCTACATATCAAACATCAGCAAAACCTCGAAATCAGAAATTCAAAATGTACCATTTCAACCAGCTTCCATAAATTCACATCATCCCATATAATCCAAACACACACAACAACAACAACAATAACAACAGATTCTGCATTCAATCGAGAAATCTGCGTTCACAGCGATATGCCATTCTAAAATCAAAAAAGGGGGAAAATAATCAAATCCCTACCTGAAAATTTTGAAGGAGACATTGACTTGGGTTTCCGAGTATGGGCCCTAGCAGAAGCTGCTGATATTTTCCTGGTTTGTCCAGCTGCCATTGTTATATTACTTGATGCTCCTCAGAAGTCAATCGCCGCTGCCTTCTATGATAAATCCACTTAAACAGATGACCCAAAATTCAAAGATTTTATTCAAACTGATTATTATGCGTGTTTGAATAAGAGGAAAAGAAAGATTTGAATTCATAGTCATCAAAAATTGGGGTAAAGTGATGTGACCTGTAAATATTTTAAAGCTACAATGTTTGAATGTACGAAGAGCTAAGAAGCACAAGCATGACCATAACCATACGTTGCCTTTTTAAAAATAAAGGGATAATTAAAAATAAAACATAAATTTTTTTTCATAATTTTGTCTTAAATTTAAGAAGGTAAGTGTAGTACTTCTATAAATGTCATGGAGTTTTAAAATGTCTCCTACTTTAAACTTTAAAGAGGAAAATTGTGGGCAGAATTGCAAAATTGATCTTGTAACTTAAGGCAATGTTTTTAAAACCGGATCGGACATCGAATCGGACAAATAATTAGGTCGTTAGTTACCATCAGTCAAATTTGGCCGACCCATTTAAAAAACCGGTTATATACCCAAATATATATATATATATATATATAAAGACATTAAAGTAAAATACAATACAAACAAAACCAACAACGAAACAAAAACAAAAACTAAATTAATAAAGTGCATATACAAATACGTAAGTCAACATAAGGAGTTTTTCAAAAAAAAATCCAACATAAGGAGTCGAAGAGATTTTTCTCTTTTTTTTTTTGAGAGAGGAATCGGAGAGATTGTTTATGCAAGTTTACTGAACAATCAATACATCATTTTAATATATAACTTCAAAACACATGACCAAGAATGCTAATAATGGTCAATGAAGAGACAGTTTATTATGGAATTTAAATTCCATGGATTGTGTTTCTACTTTTTTAAGTCACTAGGTTTATTAGTTTACTAGTCATGAAATATGCAATTACCTATTTTATTATCTTTCCCTTCAAATTTTGTAATAAACAAAGAAAGTTTCTCTAATCTACAAAAAAAACACAAAAATTCGGGTCAAAACGTTCACGGTTTAAGTGCAGGCTGGTTTTTACCGGTTTATAGCGGTTTTTAGCCACCGGTCTAAATAAATAACGGGATCGGACTTTCAGACTCGGTTCCAGTTAAACCGGCCCAACCAGCAGCTCCGATCCACTTTTAAAAACATTAACTTAAGGTGGTGTAAAATTGGTCATGTTTGTTTTTAAATATTTAATTTGGTCCTGTAAATTTTAAAAATTGCTCAATTTTAGTCATGTTGTTATCGGAATATTGCAAAATTATCGAAAATTGATACACGACTCGCACGTGATTCCCTAAAATTGAGAATTTCTTGATTTTCGACTATTTTTGGGTGACAAGTAAGCGAATATTAAACCATATTAATTCTAAAATAATAACGTGACAAAATCACCCAAAAATAGCCCCAAAAAAAAAAAAAGTTCTCAATGTTAGGGGGTCGTTGTTGGGGCAGTATCGACTTGTGAGTTGTCGCACGGATTAATGAAGGAAGAGAGTCCACTTTATAAGCCAAGTGAGTTTTACTCCTCCTATCACCAATTGATTTTAGGATGAAATTTCACTTGGTGACTTTCTCTCGTATTAGTGCGCTTCGTGTGTGTGGGACCGTCAAAGTTCCCGAATTTAACTCACATCGAGTCATGTGTCAATTTCCGGTGATTTTGCAACATTTCAATGATAACAAGACTACAATTGAATAATTTTAAAGCGTACATGACCAAATTAAATTATTAAAAATGGATGAGACCAATATTGACACCCACCTTAAGTTATAGGACCAATTTTATGTGAGATTGAATCAATTCACAAGGAAATTTTGTAGTTTTCAAAAATCTTTGTTTTTCTATAATTAATCCAAACCTCAAGATCCTTTTTGTAATTATCCATTTGCTTGATTTGGAAAGGGGAAGATAAGATTATTTAAGGAGGAAATGCAAATAAATTATTGAGATTGAAAAATATCAAGACCTTTCAATCTTCCTAAAAGTTAAATGGGACTTTCAATCATGTAAGGACTATATATAATTTTACATTGAATTACCTGTTTATGAATCTTATCATTTAGAGTAACTCAAGCAATGCTTCAAAATAGCGCTAGGTGTCAATTTTTGGTCTCCAGTAAAGGCCATTCCTGCGCTATTTTACAAAGGGAAAATTTTTTAACTACCCATATAGGATAGGAAACCTCTTTTTTACCCACCCATTTAAAATACCTATTTTTCTACCCAAAATGACCAAAACATCCCCCAAAATTCAAAATCGGTGAATAAGGTAACCAAAACACCCCCCACTTTCCACCTTGCCAAAAATCCCAAAAAATAGCAAAAAAGACACCCATATTGTGAGAAGCAAAACGTGAGATGGATAGTGGAGATGCACCTTCCCGCTGCTTGCCATTGCCGGCCGTACTGTGCGGTGTCGGACGACCATCTATCAAAGACAACCCCTCCGTCGAAGATCCCTCAAGTTCTCCCGTCGTCGATGCCGCCCCTTGAGGTTAGATTTAATTCTTATTGGCTTTTTTTGGGTTAATTTTTTATTTAGGTTTTGGTTTGGAGAATACATTGTTGATTTAGGGGATTATACGAGTTTTGATTTAGGTTGGGTTAAATTAGATTTCGATTTTAGTATTTTAGGGGGTTGGTACTATGGCGGGCGTTTAGGGAAGACGAAAGAAGAAGTGGTTATCACGTTACAATTATAACGTGATATCTCTTAACACGTTATAAGTATAGCATTGATATGTCCTATCACATTATAAATATAACGTGATAAAGACTATCACATTATATTTATAACATTGATAAGACATATCACGTTATAACTATGTCACGATTTAGGGGTGGCGATGCTTGTGGCGAAGGCGTTTGGGGAAGATGGAGGGTTTTGGGGAAGGCGAAGAATGTGGCTATCACGTTATAGTTATAACGCGATATGTCTTTATCACGTTATAAATATAGCATGATAAAGATATATCACGTTGTCTTTTATAACGTGATATGTCTTTTATCACGTTATATTTATAGCGTGATAATACATATCACGTTATAACTATATCATGATATAATTATATATCATGTTATAATTATAACGTGATAATCTAAATCGCGTTATAATTATAACGTGATATATATTTATCGACGTTATAATTATATAACGTTTTTTATATCACATTATATAATTATAACGCTATGGATTATCACACGTTATAATTATATAACGTCATATAATTATAACGTGATATGGGATTAATTATATCACGTTATAATTATATAACGTGATATGAATTATGGCGTGATATGGAATACTGACAGTCACGTTATATATAGAGATAATTACGTTTTATATCGTGATATATATATATTTTTCAAGATATAGCTTGTAATTTTATATATCATGTTATATGTTATTTTAGGTTGGACCTTCGTGGAGGCGGGAGGCTTATCGTGATTTAGAGCTAATATTCTTGGCGGACACGTCGAGCAAAGTCTTGACCCCTATTGTCGCGGAGTTACTGAGGGTTCTCGAGAGAGCATAACGTATATATGGAGTTCATAAACTCCTATTTTGGGCACTTTGTTGATTTCGACACGCGATACGATTGTAATGTTTGCCCATGCCCTTTATGCCCACGAGATACGTGACCGGAGGCCTCGACGATGAGTGTTGGTTCCATATAGGAGAGCACGACATCGAGGTTCTCCCATCGCGAGTACGCTCTCTGTCTTGGTCTACGGTTTGCCCGCGTCGTTTGATATTATTGACCACGACATACCGAGGGCGTGTATCGAGAGATGTTTGACTCGTGAGCGGCGCATCACGCAGCTCGTCTGCATGATCTTTTGTCGAGGTAGATTTCGTGAGTCACCGGCTGATACGCTGAAGGTGGCGAAGATATTGGTTCTTTATTATCTGCTTATTTGCAGATCGCGGACGATAGCGATGGGCCAGGTGGGTTTGGGTGCTTTGTAGAGGACACTTGCGGTGGAGAGCTTCCCATGGGGGAAGTATACTTATCGATCTTGATGTACTATATACGGGAGTTTGCCTCATACATTGTCGACTCTGGTGATGAGACGAGGACACCTTCGTATCAACTTCTATGGGGCCACATTTGCGTTTTTGAATGTACGTACACAATTTATGACTAATTTACGTATTTTATATACGCATGACACTCTTGTTATTTGTCCGTTAATTTGTTAATTGTTTTTACGTGGACATGAGCATTCGAGTTATACCTTCTTTGGTGAGGCACGTGATGCGAGAGTCTCGTCTGTCCAGATTACCTAGATGTCTTCGTTGGAGGTATAAAAAGACTATCGAGGCGGACGGTTTTTTGTTTGAGGAGGTATATAACTCGTATAATTCTTTGTTTTGTTTGTAAACTTGTATAATTATTTATAAATCGTTTGCCATTTAGGGATCATTTTTGTGCCACGAGACATTGGCAGGAGTGAGAAAGAGGGAGCCTCAGTTGTATTGGACATACATCATTGACGATATCCTCTCGGTCCTCCTCGATTTATCCCGAGAGAAACGCAGGTTCGGGGTGGCTCGGGAAGTAGGGGTACTCGGGGTAGTTAGGGCACCCGAGCGCGAGTAGAGGCATATTCCAGGGTGCGAGTAGGGCGCACGAGGGTGCGAGAGGGCATCCGTGATAGAGGATGTCGCCAAAGACATCCGTTCGAGGCCTCGAAGAGGCTTAGGATCGATTAGCTAGGCAGTCATTCCGAGCACTTCACGAGAGAATGAGGAGAAGATGTAATCAAAATGATCATTATGAGAGAAGCGATGAAATCTTTGAAATGCAGCGGATAAGGCCCTTGATGTCGTGGGACTCATTGAGGACATTGATAGATGAGCGTATTCTTTGGGATAGGAAAACGTATGGATGATCACATGACTCGCTTGGATCAACGCCTTTCATTGTTTGGAAATCGCATTACACTTTTGGAGACCCGTGTTCACGAAACGCGTTGGTGTCTTGGGGGCGATTTGATAATGTTTGACGAGCTCGTTCGACGGCGATTTGTGAGTCGGGAGCACCTCACTCGGTTGGGTGGTCATTTGGCTCATGTGCTTGGTGCGGTACCGCGACTTATTGGGTCGAGATTAGGCGCCAGTTCCCATTCATGGGTGAGTACGAGAGTTCATGCACGCCCGGTCGGGCACGCCATCCGACTATCACTCATCCCCTCCTCCCCCTTCGACTATCACTCCTCCCCTCCCCCCCATCTGCGACTATTATTGGCTGACGGCTATTCGAGATAAAGACCCATCCCATTTTCTTATCGTACCCATTCAAGCCCACAAATGTGCGTATTAGAGACGCTATGCGGCGGATGAGTATCGTCGTTTCTTGGACTCGAGAGGAGTGAGTAAATAAGTCAATTTCAAACATTTTTTTTATTTTCTTTCTGTTAATTAACCAAATGCAATCTGAATGGCACGACATGAGAATGTGGGATTGATGTATACTATTGGGCGGGTTGGTTTCGGGAGCTTGAGGATGTCACGAAGGAGATGGAAAATGATGTAAGTCTTTTATAACGTGTTATTACATAATGTGCTATATATTAACACGTTATAATACATATAACACGTTATGTACATAACGTGTTACATATAGCACGTTATGTATTATAACGTGTTGATATATAACACATTATGTATTATAACGTGTTAATACGTTATGTATTATAACGCGTTAATATATAACACGTTATGTATTATAACGTGTTAATATATAACACGATAATAACACGTTATGTATTATAACGTGTTAATATATAACACGATAATAACACGTTATGTACATAACGTGTTATTATATAACATGTTATGTATTATAACGTGTTAATATATGGCACGTTATCTATATAACGTGTTAATATATTGAAATGGATGTTTGACATGTAAGTTTCAAAACAACATATCAATGCATACTTGGCTATTCTCGATCGATCCCAAATTTTTGGGTTTGTTCCCATGCACAAATTGTTGGAAAATACACGATTATTGATATGTTCATCCCTATGAGTAAAATTAATTTTAAAAAATCTTAGAATTTTTTTGTGTCTAAATAATTAGTTTTTTTTTTTTTTTTTGGGGGATTATTGTGACATCATTTGGGACAAGTTGCATGGCAAAGACCAGGGACACCATTTATGACCCTTTGAAGATGGAGATTGTCCCACCCGAAGAATTGGACAACATGGTCCATATTATCGAGAAGCGGTCCTCGGGGTTGGGGAATCCGACAGACTGGAAAAATGTTAGGGAGGTAATGAAAATAAAATTTTGATTATTTTTTTAATTTTTGGTTCTTTATTTTTCTATTTACTTGATTTGCAATATTTTGTTTTAGGTTTTGATGGTGTGCAATTTTAAGAGACATTTTTGTTGCTGCCGGTTGGATCCTCGGGAGGGGTGATACATCTACACGACATGCGTTATAGATATACCCCGAGATCTAGGGTCGTGGTGGGTCAAAGCGACCACGACCACTACGTCGTATCCTCCTCATTGCCATTCTTCAGACACATGCTTCTTTAGTAAGGGTGAGACTATTCGTCCCGAGTTTGAGATTCTCGAGCCCCAGATTAAGGATTGTTTTGAGCGGCGATTGGGTTGTGTCGATTCACGGGCCATTGGCGCTTGTCCGTGATTGAGTCCCTCATTGTCCTAAAATGAACAAGGCAATTGTTCATAAGACGATTGCCAAAATTAGGCAACGGATTGCATTTTTCGATATTTAGGTATAAATACGGATATTAGTATAATGGAAGTAGAAGTAGTACATTTGTATTTTTGTATATATTTTTGATTAGTTGTAAAGGCGGTGAGTAGTAGTACATTGTTTACAAATTATAACGTGTTAATGTATATCACGTTATATACATAACGTGTTAACACATTAACACGTTACGTGTTAATGATTACCTCATTCTTAAAAAATTAACACACAACAAGATAATGGGCAAATGAGAAGAGGAACTATAACACGTTCCTATAAGCCGTGGCACAAGCAAGATTAACATCTCCTCTAATTTTCATCATCACGCGGTGTCGGGGCATTTTCTATGAGTATGATCGTAGATCGGCATATTCCGCATTTTTTTACTATGCACCTTTGCGGAAGTACCGGTTGTGTTCTGGGCGCTACTGTCTTCAAGCGGAATCGACATGTTACATTTAACTAATTGTGGCCAAGAACCCCACATCTTGAGCATACTTGACTCTTACGTGAGCGGTTGCTCGATGACTCAACAACGGATTGAACTCTATTTTGTCTTGGTCGTCCCGCTTGTCTAGGATCATTCGGGGATTGCATTCTCGATTCTCTCACGTTTTCGGTACAACCCACTCGCTGGATCGAATCGGTAGCACTTCACCCACCCACATTTGTTTAAGGTTTTCGGTTTTATAATAATGTGCAACGAATGAATAAATATTGAGGTTCGCCTTCCTAATTCTTTGATGCATGAGATCAAAAGCATCGACTCATATTCAAACTCTCTACAACTGCACGTTCTGAGGGACAAGTTGACCAAATAATTCTTCGTTCCATCTTTCACATTGTACTTGACACTGCTAAAACATTGGACATCCATCCTACGACATGCCTCAACTGCAATACCTATTCTTTTGGTTGCTTCTTGTGTTAACTTTTCAACCCGTTCATTAGCAGCAGTGCGTCACTCAAAAAACCATTTTTCCATTATAGTACGTGCACACTCAAGCACAGAACAAACTGGCAACTTTCTGGCCCATAATAATCGATTATTGAAGCTCTCAGCTGAGTTGGATGTCATGAACCTATATCGCCGGACACGACACTTACATCGGGACCATCTTTCCTCATCTGCACGTTCTAATTTTTAAACGACTGTTCTCACTAGTAATTTTGATGTGTGCAAGATATTTTTCATAGTCTTCTGGCGGTAAGAATATCTTTGCATTTCAACATTGCTACTACATCTTGACCGTCTTGAGCCAAATTCTTGCTCAAATGATAAGTGCAAAGACCATGCACTTTCCCGGATACACTACTTTTATTGCATTACTAATACTCTTATGTTGATCGAGACAATCAAAATATCGGGGGGCAAGCATAAACTTCCGCACCGTTGCCTCAAAAACCATGTCCACGACTCGTCATTCTCAACGTCACCAATCCCAATCGCGAGGGGGAATATTTGTTCATTACCATCTTTTGTTACGACAACGAACAATATTCCTCGATACTTGCCTTTAAGATGTGTTCCATCAATAACAAAACAGGGCCGACCATGGTTCAAGAATCCGATGTCGATGCATGCATAGCAAAAACACATACTTGAAATCTATTAGCATGATCTACTTTCCATCTTGCTATAGATCCATGATTTGTCAAAGCCAACATGTGTGTATAAGGCGGAAGCATTTTGAATGATTTGTTTTTATCTCCAAATATTATTCCAAAAGCATGATGTTTTGCATTTAATGCAACATTATAACTCACTTTTAGTCCATGTCGAGATTCTAGCTCGCCATCATATCTCTTGAACGAGACTAGAATGCTCCACTAGCAATCTAGATGCAAAATAATGACCGATTACTTTAGAATGCACTTGTCTAAATGCATTTTCATTCACATTCACCCCACATCCCATGTGCTTATCAAATTTTCCTACTCTCCACATATCATTTTTTCCATGTCCACGCATTCTAAAAGGACAACGTTCATACCGCAAATCACATTATAACGAGACTTATCGAGCGTTCAACTCGGTACTCAACTTGATTTTCAAGGTGATACATGCCAACAACCATCTCCAAATCGCCTTTGCTCATGTATGTTGCACCTTGCACGCATTTGTGCAGTGTGCACCCGACGCCTAATCGCCAGGTTAATCACGCTGGGGTGACACGTGTGATGTTGCAAATCGATCACCCAACCTTGTGGTAAACGAGTTGTTGTTGTTTCCTATTGTATTCCCATTCAATATCCTCAACCCGAACATTTGTGTGGATGTCCGAATTTGACTTTGATTCTCTATTGATACGTTGTTGTTTTGAACAACTCTTTCTTCAATTGAAGTCTCGCAAAAATTTCTCTTCGCTCGTCACGTCTCCACTCACAAAATTCTATAAAATCAAGACGTTGGTGATCATCTTCAAAATGATTATTACCCTCATTATCATCGCACCATCTCCATCGGTGGCGACATTATCATCTGCGAGATGATTATTACCTTCATCATCGGTAGTATCATTATTATCGCCCCCCGATCTGTTTCTATAAATCTTGATCTATCTTCACCCCAATCACAACCGAAATCGGATAACAATCCTCTATACCATTGGGGACTTGTTCAATATTAGGTTCGAGCGCTTGAGCCGAGTTGTTCAACATTCGGTGTATGCGTAGAAGGGACATAATAGGGTTGGCCACATGTGATATTTTGTGAAGGCATTAGTGCATAAAACCTCCAATCGCGCTTTGCTCATTCCCAACTTGATTACGCCCAAACGACTACCCACCACAACGTGCGAGGTTGTCTCAAAATTTTTTTCTTTTTACGATGAATTGAAAACAACGGTAAATTGGTGTTTGCAAAAGACGATCAATGTCACGATCATTTTTCACCTTAACTTTGCAATCTTATTTCCGGAATATCCACAAAAGAGTACATTATACGATCGTATATGGTCCTATCGCTTCAACAATTCCATGGATCTCATCCAATAAATCATCATAATTAATTTTACCCTAGGTTCAACACATATAGCTTCCTCTTCACCATTTTTATATTTCAAATCATCCCAATGTCCCCAAATCGAACAATATATCCAGAATTCATCGTGGAAAATATCACGTTATTAAATTAAAATTTAAGGTTATAACACATTTTTATTACATATCACGTTATATAGTATATATAACACTTGATATAGCATAACGTGATATATATATATATAACACGTTATAAAACATAACGTGATATAACATGACATATATCACGTTATAACACGTTATGTGCTACATAACGTGTTATATATACCACATTATGCTATATAACGTGATATATATAACACGTTAGCACATAACGTGTTATATATATCACGTTATATAAAGCATAACGTGATATATATATATATCACCTTATGCTATATAACGTGATATATGTCACGTTATATAGCATATATATCACGCCTAACTTGGAATTATCTAAATCAATCATAAATTCATAAGTCTCAACGTAAAAAAGTGAAAATTTTCTTAATCAAAGAAATGAAAAATCTTAAATCAAAAACATTAATCTGCATATATAACAACATGAACTAATATAACCAATAAAACAGATAAGCTACATTACCTTGATTTTGTGATCTTCGACTAGTTTACGTATGGGTTGAGATATGGTGAGGAAGAAAAAAAGAACTAGAGAGAGAATACAATGTGGAGATTGGAAGAAGAAAGAAAGGAAAATAAAATTAGATCTACTTTTAATGAAGTGAAACTACTTTTTGAGGGTAAATTGGTAAAATAATACCAAAAGTGGGTAGAAAAGATGATTTGTTATCTTATAGGTCAAAAAATAGTTTGACTTATCTTATGTGGGTAATTCTAACAATTATCTCTTTACAAATGCTACAAATTACAATGCAACGGCATTGGGCGCTATTCTCCATTTTTTTTCCTTTAATTTGTTATGTGTTTTTCTTCATTTTAAACATTGTTATTAATTTTATATTTCATTAATCTAATAGAAAATGATATTAAAACCAATTCCATTATACGTGATAATGTTTTTAAATAAGGCAAAAATTTGCGTGAGACTTTTGAGCCCTTACACAAAGTTTTAAAGGTTTTTTTCGATTTTATTTTTCTTAGGGTTATATTTATTTTTTAGGGTTTATTTTGTTTCTTGGGTTTATTTTTAATTGATTTGGGTTTTTAGGATTTTTAGTTTTTTAGGGTTTATTTTTTATTTTTTGGGTTTATTTTTGTTCTTCGGGTTTATTCTTCATGATTCATGTTTTTAGATCCATGAGACCGTCTCACAAGAGACTTGCTCTTTAAATAATATAAATAGTTATAATTAATTTAATATTTTCTTTTCGTTTTTTAAAGTGTCATTTATTAAAACCAAGAGAACGACACAATACCACTCATGTTAACATAATATATATTTTTTATAAAAATATTTGAACGTATAATAGTTTTTTAAAAATAAAAAATACATTGTAAATTTTATAATTTTAAAATAAATTACAAACAATCACGTGTTTATTATGCATAGATAAAAAAAATTGAAGATTTTTTTTGCAACCAATCACAATCCACTTTTCAAGAGTCACTTTAGAATACTCTAGGGTGTATTATTATTATTGTTATTTGAATACAAATCATGTCGGGAGCGAACAAATTGAAAAGCAAACACAAACACATGTCTGAGTTTTATAAATATTTTATCACTAAGCTATCAAGTGATTCCGTATTAGTTTTTATTTCAATGCATTAACATGCAATCTGGGCAACTTCTCATGTAAGGCGGAGGAGTCGATCGACTCGAGTCCGGAAAAAAATACAAAATTTAAGGACTCATAATTTTTGTATACCTTGTATTATAGAAAGTGAATAAAAAGTTGTTTAGAAAAAGAAGTTTGGCATAGTGGTTTCCCCTACACCTTAAAAATGCTCAATGTTGATATTTTCAATCCTACTAGATTCAATATATTTTCTTTTTCTATTTTTTTCTAGTTTGTGATTTAAAAATAAAAATAAAACCTCTCTCACTAAGAATACGGGCCTATATTCTTTGGGTCTTGTAATCTTTCAAGTTACTAATAAAATTATCACATTTAATTCTTTTTAAGGCCTAAATTACAATTTATCAAATTAAAAGACAAAATAATCAAAAAATTACATATTCCACAACTTAATTGTACTTGCTTTATTAATATCTTTATTGCTAAAACTGTAAGGCGAACTATATTTAAGTAATTATTTAAATTTTATAACATGGATGTCTTATTTTCAAGGAGATATCCATATTATTTTAATTATAATAGTATTCTTTTATATATTACACATTAATTTTATTATTGTTTTAATTTTATATTTAAAAAAGGGCCTAATTTTAAAGTTCGATTCAGACCAAATTGATAGGAACGACCCTGCGTGCAATGATAGCGTTAACATTAGAATATATGTTGAATAAAAGGTAAAATGAAACACATGTAGACAAAATAGTACCAAATCTAATATAATTGTTAGAATACGTACTAAAAATACTACTCGAAACTAAAAAAAAAAAAAAAACTCTAATCTAAAAAATTAAAATAGAAAAATAGGAATATATGTAGAACAAAAGAGAACAGGAAAAAAAAATCTCAATCCATTATCCTATGTAACACAAACTATAAACAACCACTGAAATTGTCCAATCATATCTCATTTCTTGCTGGATTTGGGGCTCTGTTTTTCGATTTGGAGGAGGAATTTCCGGGTGCGGCCGAGTCCACGGTGAGCCTCTGCTTCAGCTCATGGAGGAGGCTCTGATTCTCTTGATTTAGAAGCTCTGCTTTCTTTCTCAGCCGTTCATTCTCCTCTAAGATGTAGCAGTTCTCCATGTACAGCTTTGAGTTCATCTCTTCCATTAATTCTGTCAAATCATTTCAAGAATGTCACATAAAAAGGTTAATGACAAAAACTACCCTGAAATTTAGTCTAATTACAAAAAGCCCAGCTATTTTTTGAAATTACAATTATGACCCTAACATTTGTTTTTAACTTACAAAAATGTACTAAATGATGTTTGTTAGGTAAATACAAACTTTACGGCGGATGGGATTTTGTAATTAGGCTGATATTGAGGGTAATTTTTCTAATTATCCAAAAATTAATTAATTTCTTTGAGGCATCAACTTTATAAGCATGAGCAAACCAAGAACCAGGGCGTAGCCAGGGCCTCACTGGCCCCACACTAATTTTTGTCCCATTTTTTTTTGGAAAAAAATGAAAAAATTTATATATATTTTTAAAAAAATAGTTGAGTCGGAAAAAAATTGGGCTAGAGGTGCGTAGAACCATGCGGGTAGGCCGCTACGCCTCTGCAAGAACAAGAACAGAGTTCTACATGTGTAACCTTTAAATGTGAAGAAAAGTATGACTAATTAAGCATAAATCAAATAAAGTGTTTTATAATATAAGGTGGTCTTAATGTGCACTCCATTTGTTTCACATTAATTAGTGTACAAAAGAAAAAAAGAGAAAAGAACAAAAATAGTTTTGAGCTCAAAACAGAAATAAAATAAGGAAAAGGGTTATATTATATGAATTGGCAAACATGGCATTATAGAACTGTTGAGATTTTGGCCTTTTAGGAGAAAAAAATGAATAGCAAACCAAAAGTTTTTACTTAAAAAAATGCAGCCATGTAGAAGGGATATTTTCTAACTAACCAACTTTCTTGGTGAAATAAAATAGGACATAAGGGGGTGGGGTGGGGTGGGGTGGGGTGCTCTATTCTTTCAGCATTCTAAAGAAAAGATTACCTTTTACAGAAAAATAAGAAGAGTTACAAGATTTTTTGTTTACTTCTTGAATTGGAAGTAAAGAGGAGTATTTTTGTTTGGAGAAGTGAGTAACAAAGTGCTTGGAGAAGGTGAATATATATAGTGCAAAGAGATGGAGAGAGAGAGAGAGAGAGAGAGAGAGAGAGAGAGAGAGAGAGAGGGAGAGAGAGAGAAGGGCCATAATCATTAAGGTTGGCAATGAATGACCTGCGCACGATAAATACGATACGATTACAAACACGATACGATTACAATTACGATTATAGAGACAAAAATACGATAAAACATAACATGATATGACACACGATAGATAGACGACACAAACACGAAATTAAAAATTAAGTTAAAATTATAATTATTGTTATATTTAAGATCAAATAAAATAAATAACACAAAAATACGATTGTAATACGAATACGATGATAACACGAGATTGCCACCCCTAGTAATCATGTATGTGTAAGCATGGATGGCGGCTTCTATAGGGCAAACATTTAATCTTCTACTTCCAATTTACTATGATTACCATGATGGGAATGGCTACATGTGAATGATGGCTCTTGGGGGCTGCCATGAGCATTCATGGCTTTGTATAATCATGTTTACAGAATGTATTTCCAATTTCTAGTATTGAAAAATGAATTTTGACAATTTATGGATTCTCATATAAAAACTGAATTGTAATTGAGTGAATGAACAAAAATATTAATATATCTAGTTGAGTAGTTTTAAAGTATTTTTTCATGTTTATAATAATTTGTTGTGGAACCCACCACATTCAATAATTTAATTTGGATATAGTATTATGTGAGATTGTAAATGGTAGACCATATTAGATAGATAGATATAATTTGAGAATATTAGTATATTAAATAGATATAATTTGGAGTTGTGTGTCCACAAGTATAATTGCGCGAAGATGTAGCGATTGACAAATGGTGTTTAAAGAGTTCTCAGATAGTACACTTACAAATGTTCGGGTTGGGCGAGCCTGGCCCGAGCCATCGCCAACACACAAAAATAAGTTGGGTTGGGTTAACTCGAAAATCACTCAAACCACTATTTTCTTTGGCCAATCCAAAGACAAACCACATTTTTATGCATATTGGGCCTAGATAAATGTAACCCAACTTGTTTTGTCATCGTGCGATCGAATTGGCCCGTGGGTCGGTTAAAAATTGTAATCTCTAATGCATAGAGATGAGAATTGCAACTATGTATTTTATGTGAAAAATGTCAAGTAAAAATAGTGGTTTCCTATAGAAAGTTTCATAAATAAACACGATTCTATTTTATTGAATAGTATAAAAATTGAAATAGATAGTCGGAAATGAAAATTGACACCCAATTCATGTGGAAATTGTGAGAGGGGTATTTTGGACATTCGCTAGGGGCACCCCAAAACAATGACAGTATGGGGCTGGGCCGTCCGAAGATTCGCAATGATGGTTTGGATTGGTCCGAACCGCACAGCCCATCATCACCACCCCCACACCTCCCCCAGCTAATCGATTCTATTTTGTTTGTTTTTTGGTGTTTCAATGTGTGTAAATGTGAAATAAATCCACATTGTCACCCAAATCTTTTGTGTTCTTTGGCCTCTCAATATAATAGTTTGATTCATAACGATTTTTAATTGAGTCGAACACGTATGTGATATACATCAGGCTAAAATTGCCTTCATGCCCTCGCTAATAAGACAAATCACCAAAATGGGCTAAGAACCACGAGTTCGTATTCGGGCCATGAACCGACACCGCAATTATCTTTGTGTTTACGACAAGGTGGACCTTGATGATCTTGACACGTGGAGCTAGGTCGTACGACCTCGTATGACCTATGGAAGTCAAAACCTATAAATACCACACGATTCTCTCTAAAAATACCTCATTATTGCTAGTCATCTCGCTCTTTCTTGCTTTATCCACCCTACTAGTCTAACGTTTATTCTTTTACAGACCCGAACCGACGTACCTAAACTCGAGACTAAGCGACACGAACCGGTACATCTAATTTATTCACCCAAATCGAGATTTAACTCGAGCTTATATATTTATATGTTTTATTATGTTTTTCTAATCAAATCAATACCAAATCAAATTTCAAATATTATGAAATGAAGTTACATTCAAAATTAGTTTGTTATATTAATATATTAAGTTTGAATAAGTTTTGATTATTCAAATATATTTTTTCAGCCCATTTTCTAACGGCCAAACGAAGTTTTGGAATATAGGAAAAAAATTGAGATTAGATACTTATCCACATAATCAAGACCAAAATCCAAAAGACAAGGGTACCATGATGGAAAAGAGTAAAATGACGATTCAGCCCATCAGGGTGCCCCATGATGAAATTTTGTTTTTACGTTATAATAATAATAATAATAATAGTAATGGTAATAATTTTGCCTAGTATCTCAAAAAAAAAAAAAAAAAAATAATTTTGCCTAGTATCAAAAGGAAACCCCATTTTCATCTTTTTCCATATTATTAATGGTAAATTTGAAAATAATTGTGATGGATAGGGTGAGTTGGGCCAACCTCATGGGTTTATGAGTGCATTAACGTGGAACATCATAGCTTGACAGGTGTTCCCTTTTTTTTTTTTTGGATGGGTGCATCATGTAATTTTGGCAGTAAAAATTGTCAACTAGTTATTCGATCATTACCCGATTTTTCACCACTCCAACTTACACTTTTCTGAATTTAAAAATTTCAATTTTTCATTAATTTGTGGATTTTACATCTGAGGTTGGTACCACTGTCGATCTCATTGCACTACAAGAAAATTCCAATTCTTGACAAAATTTACATGAAGAAATAATTTTGTCACTAAATTTTACGATTCTTATTACCGATAAATTACCAATGGATCACGACAATTTTTAAATTCTTGATCGATCGACATAAATTATGTAGGTATTTACTGACAATTTTAGATTTTATA
Source organism: Rehmannia glutinosa (assembly GCA_016081115.2). Taxonomy (NCBI): domain Eukaryota; kingdom Viridiplantae; phylum Streptophyta; class Magnoliopsida; order Lamiales; family Orobanchaceae; genus Rehmannia; species Rehmannia glutinosa. The sequence continues at coordinate 866,529 of JABTTQ020002054.1, read as the reverse complement.
GGTAAATATTTGCCTACATTGATTTTTTTGTAGCTAAACCGATTTTTCTTGATATTTACTATATATTTTTCTCACGAGGTAAACGATTTTTTTAGGGCGTCTCTCCAACCCAACTCTATAACCTCACTATTAAACCAATTATGCAAAAAAAAAAAAAAAAAAAATCCACAATCCAACTTTACATCTTACACCAAATTGGGTGTAATACAAAATTCTATTTACCCTCCAATTATCTTCTACTTCAAATTTAATTTCCAATTGTATCCTTATCTTATATGTAATTAACTCATATAACATTAATTTAATAATTAATTAATATTTTCTATAAATTTAAAATGGTTATAATTAAAACCAAAAGAGATACTAATATTAATATAATAATTAATTAATATAATATTAATTAGATGTAGATTTTTAGTTAATTACATTAATAGTAATAAAATATACATAATGAAATAATTATATAAGTAAATAATTTTTACGATGAAATGAAAAGAAAATAATAAAATATTTATAAGATTTAGTTTAATGAGTTGGATATGATTTTGACAAATTACACTAAAACCCTAAATTTAGTGTAGTTTTTATAACAAATTTAGTGTAATGAGTTGGAGATGGGTTTATAGTGTTTGAATGTTTTACTTCGTAACATTTGATACATGTGCTTAAAATAAATCACATTCAAAAAATCAACATAATTCAAGAAACACGTGTCATTCATGGGAAAATTAGTAAAATACACGAGGAATAGGAGAGTTAATTAATGCCGTGATTATCTTGCTCATTTATGTTTATTGATTTCCTCCTCTGTTTAATTGCCATTGAGTATGACTAAAACTTACATTTGGAGTTGGCGATCTTGAAATATTACATAGAGATGGTAATTTGTGCCCGGTCGATCCGATAATAATTTCAGGTTGGGCCTCAAATATGGAGTCCCCAAAAGGACCAAATCTATTAAAAATTTGGCCTAATCGCCCGATCGACTAATCAAAATGCACTATACACAGGCTAGATTGAGCCATAAAATATTGGCTCGATGGGATTTTGGGTCAGCCGATATAGCCCGATTTTGCTCTTTGCCCAAACCTACCTAATTGTCAGCTCTTAAAATTACATATGGAGATGTAAACACAAAATTTATTGTTTTTTTGGGTCATTATGAAAATTATTGCATTAATTTGTTGTTTTATATAATTTTGTATTATTTTCAGAACTTTCATATTTTTGGAAATTTTTGAACAAATTATCTTGAAATATTGCCAATTTACTTTCCACGACATAATTAGGTAAGTTGATGAGATTCTTCTTTTGTTATTGAAAAGAAAAAAAGAAGAAAGAAATCCAAATGATGGCAAAGGCTACTAATAATGGCTTCGTCCCTTGTAAATTTTTCAACCCTCTTAAATTGGTTTTTGCTTTTTCGCAGCCATTTTGAGTCACCCTTTAACCAAAAGATGGTTTCTTTCATGATTCTATGTGTTTGGGGGTTGTTTCTAATACTTTCTATCTCATTTTATCAAAAGATTTTCATCAAGCATTCATTCATCTCTATTGAGTGCTCATCATAATCTGCACTGCCTATAAACTACTTCATTATTAACCCACCCAACAGACCTTATTTTACATTGTGTGCTCAAAAAATAAATATGTGTTTACGTCGGATATTGGTCATCCACGCCACAAATAAAAAGAAATGAGTCTTATGGGTTAATAGTCTACATATGGAAGTGATAGGAATAAAGAAAACAAGAACGGATAAAAAGTTCTTAATCGGCCGACCTGGTAGGAATGGCTATATTTTCTTTTTTTGTAAATATGGCGGACAATAAATGCTTCTCAAAATCTTAGATTACAAAGTTGGGTGAACCATTTTTTAAATATTAAATAGGGTTATTTATAGTAGAAAAATTTCTCTTTAACCTATGTGTAGATAGTACAAGTGACTTAGGTATAATCATCGATTACAGACTAAGTCGGGTGACACCCTCGAATCAAGGAGTCAGCGTATTAGGTGGCGGGATGACTGATTTGATTGGGTAAGTCACATATATGATCTAATGTTCATTGGGCCTTGGGCTCATCTCATGAAGGCAAATATTCCTGCAATTCTGGTTATGGACCTCATATGAACGAGTTACGTCGGTCGTACAGATTGTCATTCTTGAAACTCCAAAATATGAAATCAGCAGGTCGGATTATATGGTTAGACTGGTATTGACACGAGGGGTGTCTCTGGATGATTCCCCTCATTTATCATCAATGATGGTCTTTTAGCCAGGTCGGCTTATGGGTCAAACTTGGTCAATTCTCACTATAAGGGGCTCTTTGTCCGTAGTAGGCCATTTACTCTTTAGTACACACTGAACTTGAAAAAGTAAAATCTTACGCATTCCTATATTGCTGATTAAAATATCAGGACATATTTAATTGACAAATCAAATCGTTATCTTCATAAGTGACACCCTTTAAAAACATATTCACCTGTCTAAAAGAAAAATGATTATAAATAATTGTTTCAAATGCATTTGATTTGAGGATAAATTTAGGTTAATTATAAATTAGAAATTGATGCATAGAGAAAAGCACCATACCCTCTTAATTATATGTTCTATTAGTTAAAAATAAAATAAAAATTACAAGTTGCAACACATATATAGGGGTTTTGGGAGATTATTATGACTACCCATAATTCAACCATTTTTCATTGGACATTATTGTTACATGTGAGGACTTCTTATATTTTGGGGTACAAATACATGTGGAGCCTTTAATATCTATATTTACTTTTTTCCCTTTTAACCACTTCATGCAAAAGCTCACTTAAATTCCTATGCTTTCTGATGCAATTTCTAATTATGGCACATTATTACATCAATCCCTGCAAGGGTTAATGATGGGATTAAATTTTGGTGGTGATGTGGGTTCAATGAACCCTACACGTGACCTTACAATCTAAATTCATCAGTTGGATTCGGTTATAATTATGTTTTTTTAATTCAACTTTTTAAATAAATGGACCTTTTATTCAAATAATTAAAAGAAACAAAAAATAGATAAAAAAATTAATGATAGAATCCCTGCCCCCATCGAGAAATTAATAGAACTGACTAATGGCGAGAGCCGTTACGATAGAAAAAAATGATAAATGTATGTTTTATTTATCAGTTTTTTTAGTTCGGTTATTAAAAAAGACAGTGAAAAAAAAGTATAAAAAATTATATATAATATATAATTATAGTGCGATTTTCGATTCGATCGCTTAACTAAAACTGAAAACCAAAAATCAAAAGTTTAAAAAATTAAAATAAAAAAGCCGAATGAAGTATATTTATAAAAAATTGTAACTGGATCCACCAAAGTAAGAAATTGCACCACAAATTTTTTTTTTCCAATTTTGATCTTCTTTCAATCAATTGTGAAGGTTTAAAAGTGAACTTAAATACTAGCGATGTCAATTGTCAATAAGGCCCCAATCCAAGGGCTGATCTTAACCCAATCCTAAATATTTAAGGGTTTGACCTATATTTCATAGGCCCTTATAACATAAGGATTTTTTAGCCCGAACCTCATTGACACTAGGCTGGCTAGGGCCGAGCTGGTTCCTTAGGCATTTTTCTCAATAATTTTTTTTTGGTATTTCATAGATTTATATTTAGATTTTATACTTTTTTTTTAATTTTTGCCAAATCTTATTTTTGATCTCGTTTATTAGTTATTTTTTAATCTTGGCAAGTTATAATTGATGAATGAATATGAAGGAACATGATATTAAAATCTATGATTACATTGTTAGAACATTAGATTGTTGATGGTTATTTTATTAATTTATAAAATTGTTTAGAAAAATCTCATTGAGTTACATAATTTTTTATTAGATTATGTTATATTAATGTATGTTTATTTAGTGATTGAGGGTGATTGGAGAAACTTATGAGAGGAAGAGGGGTTTGATGTGATATATTGATAAATGTGTGTATTAGTATATAAATGCATCGAGAAGTAATATATGTTTGGTTGGTGATTGAGGGAAAAAACTGCTCATGGGTGAAGTTAAACAAACATATCTTTAATATTTGATATGATTAGAAATATTAAATTTACAAAGATATGAATTTATCAAAAAAAAAAAAATTATAGGGCCAACTTTGACCATAGATTTTTCAAGCCCATATATGATTTCAGAGCTTTTTAACTCCAAAGGGCTAGAGCCTTTTAGGGTTAAGGCAAAGCTAAAATGGGCCATTTTTATTGACACCTCTATTAAATACTATCAACGCAAAAGACAACAACTATATAGAGTTTGATTTATATAAAAGATCAAATTTTTTTTTAGTTATTTGAGAATCAAAATAAATTTTATTCATTCATTAAAAGAAATTTACAATTGATGAACATCGATTGTAGAACAATTCTACGTCCTACATGATCATAAATATATACAAATCTAAAACAAATTTTTTAAACATAAGTAGATCAAATCGATCCGTAAAATCATAACATCACAATGAAGGTGATGGAGAAAACACGTACTAAAAATATTAATCTCGCTTCTATTACGTATCGTCGAGTAATGACTCATTCGGACTTCCGAATAAAATCCCACACATGAGACAAACTTATTACAATAGCTGAAAAAGCCACCTAGTAAAGACAAATAAATGACACATATTGGGGATAAATAAAAGCCACTTACTGAGAACAAATTTTTTGATTAAAAGCAATGAACATTACTTTACATCATATCATCTTATTCTTCCCATCATAGGAAGATAAAAAATAATAAAAAAGAGAAAGAAGACGAAGGAACAAAAAGGACTAAAATTTTGAATGAAAAAAAAAACAACTCCCATTTATTAGAAATAAATAAATGAAAATATATATATAAAAAAAGGAAAAGTCCTGATCACAAGCCGATCAGGTAGCAAAGGAAAAGTAATGCAAAATTAAAAAGTTCTGGAAAAAAACCCACAAAAATAACTTAAAAGCGCAATTTAAGTGAAGAGCGTTTATGTCTCACTTTGATTTTTTAGTGATATTGACATTTATTAGAAATAAAATTATGTCAGAAATTGGATTCCAAAATGAGCAACTTTTGGGAAGAGGGTTTTATGAAACGTGGAGTCAATTGGGCTGCTAACAAATATCTCGACAATTAAAGTATTAATACATTGAGTCCAATAAGTATATGTTAATACAAAAATGAGATCTCCAATTTTTAAAAATTTAAAGTATAACAGAAGTGGTCATTCCTAAAAATCTCTGGTTTATAAAATCCTTGATAAGATTTCAAAGTATGATCAACTTTTTGTTTGTAATGTCCGCCTTTCTTGCAACATTATCAATGCCTTAATTATTTTTGCACTAGCATAAATAATATATTTGTAGGGTACATTGGCCAATCGTGTTACTCCTCCCACCAACCTTAATCTCTGGAAAGTATAAGTTATAAATTTCTTAAGGATTAAGTTACAAAAATTATTCATAAAATTTAGGGATAATTACAAAAAGACCCTTGTGGTTCCCACTAATTACGAAGAAATCCAGAAATTCTTGAAAATTACAATTTTTTGAGGTTTTATTTCTTCTTACATTTTTCTCCTTCATAAGCAAAAAATTTTAAAAGTTGCCCTAATATTTCTAGAAATATTATAGTTACCTCTTAAATTTAATACATAATCAAACCTGAGAGCTTTTTGTAATTTTGAAAATCTTTGGAGTTTTTTGTAACTATCCCAATCCTCAGGGGTCTTTTGTAATTATGCCTAAAATTTAATTTAATTATAAGAATGTCTAACTGCCTTTCAAAATTAAATACATTTGGTATTGTAGATGTTTATTTGGATTTTATATTTATTTTACAAATATCCCATTCAATAAATGCAATTTGTAAAAGAGAAAGAATAATAATATATTTGTAACTTTGAAAGATAATTTAATTATTTTTGTGATTCACTCGTTTTTTAAAGAATCAAACAAATTTATTCATTCATAAGAAAAAAACTTACAACTGTTTACAACATCAGTGACAAAGTAGTTGCAAATCCTACATGATAATAAACCTATAGAGATGTAAAACAAATTTTTTTAAACTTAATAGATATAACTGACCGATAGAATCAGAACATAGCAATAGAAACGATGCATGACAAAAATACGTACCAAGGAAATTGGTCTTACTTCTATCAAGATTCATTCGATAATAACTCATCGATCGCCTAAAACAAGAATCTCACCAATGAGACAAACTCGTTTTTTCTAAATTATAACTAATTATGTCCCTCTCATATTTTATGAATCTAGCTACGATTCTCTTTACACAATGAAGTCAAATTCTTACATCTCAGTTGTGAGATGAATAATTTTGGATTGGTCACGTTTTATTCATGAAATCACTTGATTAGGTTTGTTCAACTAATTGCTCGGACAAATTTAAAATTATGATTATTTTGTTATGATATGTTCTCTCTTTGGAAATTTTTCATAACTATAATGTTAAAATATCAACAAATTCGCATTATCAAGTATGGCATGCAAGTCATTCTTTTTTTTTTTTTTTTTTGGAGAAATGGCATGCAAATATTAGTATAAATGCACTTTTCCAAATAAATTGCAAATAATTTTAAATTTGTTGATACAATTGCAAATAAATAATTTTTCAATTGCTAGACAATCAATGTAAATTAATTTGTTGATATTGTTTAACAGATTTCTCAGATTTTTCCAAATAATGTAAATAATTTTTTTATCAGATTCTCAGATTGCAAATAAATAATTTTTTCATGCATAAGTATAATGTAAAAATATCAACAAATTCAAAATTATTAGACAATTTCTCAGATTTTCCAAATAATTGTATTCTTTGTTTTGGGACTAAAATTGCAATCATTGGAATTATATGGGACTAAATATGCTAAACAAATTTCTCAGACTAAAATTGTCTAATCCCTTTTTTTATGAGACCAAAAGTGGAATTTCCTTGTTATTATATATACACACATGATATATCCGACTTATATTAAATAATTGTAAAATTTGTCTGTAGCGTGTACGGATTATTTAAGCAACTTCAATTGGACTAGCCTCCGGGTTTTGTTATCTAGTTGGGTTTAGCCCAATTCTGAATAAAGTTAAAAAGGAAAGAAGTCCAAGAAATGAGAAACAAAATAACCCAACTATATTGTGAGCCCAATTTCAGATTTGAGTCATTTATTTTCAAGAGAAAATTACACGAAATACCATGATTTTTAGAAAAAGATAAAAATACCACCCATCACAAAATATCCCATATGCTCCCTCCCATGACAAAAATACCCTAATTTTTACACACAAAATAGTTTTTTCCTTCAAAGAATAATAAACTCCACATCCATGGCGGCCTTTTCCTTTATCGGACTAAGTCAGTATTCGATAAATCTCAACAAGGGCCCTAAATCCCCTCCTCAAAAATGGATTTCCAAGGCAAATCGCCGACGAGACGACGAGCAACGAAAAAACGCGCGAACCACCAATTCTCTGATGGAATCATGTGCATTCATATCAAAGCGGTGAAATCAAGTAGCTCACATTTCCCTCTTTAGCGACAACGGTGGCGGACTTATCGCCCTCCGATAGAGCTGAATCAATGAATCCAAGGCCTTCCGCTGAACTTCGTCCCACCGATCCGAGTCTAGCGAAGAGGTCTTTGACGAACGTGAGTTCCTCCTTCGAGGAACCGGATTAAGCGCGAGAGAACAATGGCGGTGGACTAGTGGAGGACGCGGAGCGAGAGATGAATATGTTTTCCTTCAAATGGCCTGGATTCCTAATTTTCTTCTTTTTTTTGTGTTGAATGCAAATTTGATTGATTTGTTGATTTTGTGTTCTTTGATGTTTGATTTTTCTCTTTTCTTTTATTATTTTGTGATTTGAAGTTTTTCGTTTGTTTCGATGTTATTTCAAGTTATTTCTTTTATGTTTCTTTTGTTCTTTTATGTATTTTCCATTTATTTGTTCTTTTTTATTGTTTTTGATTTGTTGTATTATCTATCATTTGTGTATCTTTTTATTTCTTTTGTAGTGAATGTGGGATTTTTGTTGCTTGTTATGCCAAACACTTTATTGTTGGGAAGGTTGTAGACGTCGAAGCGTTCGAGATAGAGAATGAACAAGCAAGGCTCGATCATCCGCTTCACAATCATGCTAAGTTGAAACCGCAAAATGGTGATGACGATGACAACGATATTGAGTTTCTATCTCCACTTCCTAATGATTTTAGAGAATTGTTGTTATGTAAATCTTAATGATGGTATAATCGGTTGAAACATGTAAAAACATAAATGAAACATGTAAGAAACAATTGTAAAACAGGGGGATCATGTGATAAAAGTTTGTAGTAAATTATTTTTAAATTTAGAGAAATAGTGTAGTTTTTCCCCATATACTCTTGATATTTTTTTTTGTCATCCTTGTAAATGTTGATATTTGCTTCATTTCGATGTCTCGCATGTCTAATCTTGAACTAAAGATCTCACGTCTTTCTAGCAAAGTTGTTACTAGTAGTGGTTGCTCCCAAAACTACCTCTCTCCTCGCCGATCACCTTCTCGGACACAATCCGCCGCGAAACCGCCGCACAAGGGGGGCCGGAGGGGGCTTTCGCGTGCCTCTCTCCGATGCTTAAGTCGATATCTTGAGAAGGAAACAAAGGCTGAGAGAGAAAAAAGCAATGTAACAAGAAAATGAGATTAGGTTAGAATGAACCTGAGTTTCGGGCCTTTTATACCTTAGCTCGGATTAGAGTTTCCGTAAAATCCCTGGATTCCGTTACGATTTGGTGTCGAGTTATCATTAAATTAGGATCGGATCTCTTAAAAACCCTAATTTTACGCTGTATGACCGTGCTCGACTGCTTTCAAAACACCTAGCCCCATGTATGGATATAAAGCCCTGTAATTCTCCAAGGCATCCTCGATTGCCTCATTCATATTTGATCCGAGCCGAATCGTAAACATGTCAACAACAGACGCTTTTTTAGTGCAGGCTCGATAGGTCGGTTTAGTACAATGGCCCTTACACAAAGCCTCGGCCCAATGAACATCCTTACGCTCGTCATTGGGCCTTCACAAATTGGCCCCATATGACATACCTCCCCACATGGGCTCGGTGAGGTCGGCCAATACTCATAAGCTCTAGAAGATCGGCCAAAGAGTATGGGCCTTTACAGTCGGCCCAATGCCATCGGCTAGTCAGTCGGTCGGCCCAGGACAATCTTTTTGTACTTATCAATTCCTCCCCCAACTATGGATTGATCCGCACCTCAACCATAGTTGCCGATAGGCCGAGTTGACCTAAAGATTTAGGGTTTGTGCTTTTCACATTCCCGCCGACTTTTGGCGTTTGAAATTCCTGCCGCCCTTTGGCCTTTCGAGTACCTAACACACGGATGTGATTGATGAGACGTCTTTTCGGCTTCCTGACGCCTCGTAGACCGTCAAATGCCTCCTCGAAAATCGGCACCCCTTTCTTCTCTCTCCCTTATAAAAGCCACTTTCCTCCTCCATTTTTCACTTTCCCCACATCTCAAATTTTAGAGCTTTCCTCCCCAAAGAAACACTCTTCTTCTCCTGTGAGATTCTCCGGATTTCCGCGAAAGTTTCACGCCCCGACTACTTTCCTCCTTCGACCTCCTATTTCTATCCAAAAAGTAACCCTTTCTTTTTAATTTTTCTTTTCTTTTAATATGGCCTCCTCTTCTTCTCACTCGACACCGTCGAACCCTGGTCGTCGCCGCCGACTTAGAGCGGTGGGCAATAACGATGGGCTCGCCTCCACCACTTTCCTCACGAGTCCGTCCATCGGACCACGATGTGATCAATCCAACTCGACTACGATTCAGTCGGGATTCCGATACAATAGAGATCCGAGCCCGTGCTCGGGTCCTCTGTATATCCTCACGATTTTAGGGAGACCACCCTATCGACCTCCAATCTTCAAACCATTAAAAGAACAACCCAAATTCCTTCCTCTTTTAAACTCTATTTACCCAACAGCCCGACCGACCTAACCGACCTCCCCCAATGCCCCCTAGCCTTCTTTGCGGTCGATAGAGGAGGCCTCCGATTTCCCATCCATCCATTCATGGTCTGGGGTGTCCGAGTTCTCCCAGTGCCTTTGAATCAACTAGCTCAAACTCATTCCGCATCTTAGCCTTCATAATTTTAACCAAGTACCTGACATAGAACCCACTGGAACTATTCTTCGCCTTTTCCAAATAAAGAGCTCGACCACTAAGGGCCTTTTCTACATCACCCCCGAGGTGATGCTCGCTTTAAGCAAGTACCCTTCTTCCTCTAACAAATTCGGAAGGACAAATATTTTTTTATTTCTTTCCCCGAGTTTGGGGGTTTCTATTGCTGACCTGGACCTTCCACTCCAACGTAAACATAATCCCGGAGATCGGTCTCCCGATCTCCAAGCTCGTATAAATAAACTCACCTTGGTCAAGTACGACCTCTCTAGCCTTATCACTCCCTCCCTTCGTATTATTTTTGAGCCGAGCCCCATCGTGGCTCCTTACCTTGTGACATTGGTAATTGTCATTTTTGCAATTGATTTGTTTTATTTTTAATCATTAGCTAATCTTTTCTCTTTGTGCGGATATGTTCACGGCACGATGGTTCTTTGAGCCGATGAGGAGGAGCAACCAAAGGCTTCGAAGTTTTCTAACGAGGCGGAGCGTCTCAACCTTTGGCCGGAGTTCATAGAATCCCTATCTGCTCCTTTTTTATCCTCCACCCCTCCACCGGCAGGTCCTTCTCAAGCTCCCGGAGATCAACCAACCCCTCGCCTTTTTCCTACGGTCCTTCCTAAGTTCAGAAATCCCGGATGATGATCCCGATCTCGCTCTCGTAGATGATGTGACCATCTCCCCGGGCGACCGAACACCGAAAATGTTCCTCCTCCCGCTTAGGAGTTTAGTTCTACCTTTGTAATTTTTCATTATGTACTTGTAATTATTTTGAATGATCAATGAAGTTTCTTCGCATTTTCGTTTTCTCGATCTCTTGTCTATTGTTCTTCCATCATAGTTCGGGCTTATACAAAATCGGGTTGTACTTAGTTATTATTATTATTTATTATATATATATATATTTTTTTTTACCAAAAAAGATTGACATATTGTGCTCCTCGTGGCCCCAAGTATTTGGAGACTAGCTCGAGTGAGCTCCAAATACTTGTCGGTTCGTCAAAGGAAGGCGCTCGAGCCGAGCTCCTTGCATGGCCTCATGGCCCCAAGTATTTGAGACTAGCTCGAGCCGAGCTCAAATACTTGTCGCTTTCATCAGAGGGTTTGGCTCGAACCGAGCTCCTCGCGTGGCCTCGTGGCCCCAAGTATTTGGAGACTAGCTCGAGCCGAGCTCCAAATACTTGTCACTTTCATCAAGGAAGTTCGGCTCGAGCCGAGCTCCTCGCATGGCCTCGTGGGCCCAAGTATTTGAAACTAGCTCGAGCCGAGCTCTAAATACTTGTCAGGTTTCATCGAGAGGAAGGCGGCTCGAGCCGAACTCCTCGTGTGGCCTCGTGGCCCCAAGTATTTGGAGACTAGCTGAGCCGAGCTCCAAATACTTGTCGCCATCGAGAGGAAGTTGGCTCAAGCCGAGCTCCTCGCGTGGCCTCGTGGCCCCAAGTATTTGGAGACTAGCTCGAGCGGAGCTCCAAATACTTGTAACTTTTTATCCTTTCTACTTTCCGAACTCATAATGTATGGCAAAGATCATTTCATTCAAAACGAGTAGATTGATTGCATCGAGATATTCCTCTATTCTAGGAATGACATTTCTTCAAATTGCAAATGTTCCAAGCCCTCGGGAGTTTTCGACCTCCGATCTCTTCCATCTTGTACGCACCCCAAGATTTTCACCTTCACCACCCGTGTGGTCCTTCCCACCCGCATCCGTTTCCCTTTGTTTTTGCTAGCATCGACCTTCTCACAACCAAATCACCGACCGGAAGGCCCTTCTCTTTACTTTCTTGTCATAAGTCGCTTTGATCCTTCCTCGTGTCTTTTCCATCTCGCAAAATGCCATCTCCCTTTTCTCATTTATCGTATCCAATGCCTCTCGAATCAACACTCATTAATATTTTCATCGAAATTAACCCGATCGTTTCCATCCCGATCTCTGCCGGTATCACATCATCCATACCACCTACACTAAGCCGAACGAGCTTCACCACGCCTCCTTTGGATTAGTTCGATAAGCCCACAAAGACCGAGCCGAGCTCTCGAACCCACGCTCCTCATGCCTTCTCGGTCGAGCTTTCAATCCTTGGACAAGAATTCTATTAATCACCTCCACTTGCCCATTGGCTCGTGGGTGGGCCACAAGTGAAGTTTTGCTTGATCTTCAATTCCTCACACAAGCTCGGATTTACGCCCCGAATGACTGCGTTCCATTATCTCGATATCAAGATCCGAGGCACTCCATACCGACACATTATGTTTTGCCAAATAAATTTCATCATCATCCTCATTTATCTTAGCAAGAGGTTCCGCCTCCACCCACTTGCTAAAATAGTCGATTGCCACAATCAAGAATTTCCTCGACCTGAAGCCGGAGAAAGGGACCCACGATATCAATTCCCCATTTTGCAAATGGACATGCCGAGCTCATCGTCATGAGCTCCTCCGTCGGTCGATGTACCAAAGGTGCATGGATCGACATTTTTCACATGCTCTCACCAACTTTTCTCGCTTCCCTTTCGTAAGGCCAAAAATACCCCGCCCCAAGGACCTTTTTCATCAAAATCCTTGCTCCCATGCGATTCCCACAACAACCTTCATGTATCTCTCTAAGCACATACGTACCATCTTCTCCACTCAAACACCTCGGAAAGCGCATAGAGGCCTCTCTTATATAACTTGTCCCCGATAATGCAAAAACGTGTCGCCCGAATTTTCGGTCGAGTCGCTTCACGCCTACCGTTGGTAAGACCCTTCCCTTTAAATAAGTCGTGATAGCCGACCTCCAATCCTCTTTCTCCTCAATCTCTCCGACCTCCAACCCCAACCGTTTCTTTTGCCACCAAAAGTGTGATCTGTTTAGCTTGATTCTCCAAGGCCGAATCGGCCAATTTTGCTAGAAAATCCGCCCGACCATTTTCCTCCCTCGGGACTCGACATATCTTAATTTCTTTCACTTTCCCTTCTAAAGCTCGATATGCTTCAACATACCTCTTCATCCTCTCTTCCCTAACCTCGAACTCTCCCATAACTTTGTTTATGGACGAGCCGAGAGTCCATGTAAACTACCATCCTAATGACCCCCATCTCAATGGCCATTTGCATTCCTCTCGATGAATGCTTCATACTCCGCCTCATTATTAGATAGCTTGAACTCCAACCTCACAACAAAGTCATTTTCGATCCCTTACGGGCCGATCAAGACAATACCAACACCATATCCCGAGCTCCCTCTTGAACCATCCACATAAATCACCCAAGTTTTTCTCTCTGCTATCATCCCTGATTGATTCTTGAACAAAGTCCGCCAAAGCTCGAGCTTTAATGGCCGATCTTTCTCGAATTCAATATCATACTCGCTCACTCAATAGCCCACTTCACTAACCTCCCCGCTACCTCGGGCTTACTCATCACATTTCTCAACGGAAGATTAGTTCGGACGATTACCTTATTACGAAAGGAAATACGGTCGAAGTCTCCTCGATCACCACCAAGGCCAAACTCGCTTTTCTCGATCTCTGCGATATCGCAGACTCGGCATTCTCAAAACTTTACTCGACATAGTACACCGACCTCTCGAACCGATCTCCTCCCCCGATCGGACCGTGCTAACCCCTGTTCCCCTACCGAAGGTAGAGGTATAAGGCTCCCTGTGCAACGACTTAGTTAGCAATGATAGATCGCCAAGTAATTTTTCAAGTCCTCGAAAGCCCTTTGGCAATCCTCATCCCAAACAAACTTTTTGGCTTTCCTCAAGACCTTAAAAAGGGCAAACTTCTCTCTACGAGCGCGAAATAAAGCGATTTCAGTGCTGCTAGCCGACCTGTTAAACACTGCACATCTTTGGCATCCCGAGGCGGTGCCATCTCTCTGATGGCCCTGACCTTCTCCGGGTTGGCCTCTATTCCTTTCTCCGTTACCATGTACCCCAGAAACTTTCCCCCGACTGACCCCAAAGGCACACTTCTTGGGGTTCACTTCATCTTATACTTCCGCAAGGTGCCAAACGTTTCAGCTAGGTCACGCACATGATCCACAGCCTTTATGCTTTTGACCAACATATCATCCACATACACCTCCATGTTCCTGCCGAGCTGCTCTCCAAACATCTTATCCACCAACCTCTGGTATGTGGCTCCCGCATTCTTCAATCCGAACGACATTACTACATAACAGAAGGTACCAAAAGAGGTGGTGAAGCACACCCTTTTTTGGTCTTCTTCTGCTAGCCTGATCTGATGATATCCTTGCGACGCATCCATCATACTAAGCAGTTCACACCCCGACGTCGAATCCACCAGCTGATCAATTCGGGTAATGGGTAGTAATCCTTAGGGCAAGCACGATTCAAATCCCTAAAGTCCACACACATGCGCCAATCATCCTCTGTTTTCGGAACCAATACTGCATTAGATAGCCATTCTGGAAACTGGATTTCTTTGATGTGCCCTGCTTTCAACAACTTTTGCACCTCCGCCCGAATTATAGCATCCTTCTTAGGGCCGAAGTTCCTTTTCTTTTGTTTCACCGGCTTATATGATGGATTAACATTAAGCCTATGTTCAGCAATGCTTGGATCGATCCCCACCAGGTCTTCCGCTGTCCAAGCAAATACATCCACATTACTCCTTAGAAACTCCACCAGCTCATCCCTCAATTCACCAGGCAACTCCTTCCCGACCTTGGTGACCTTATCGGGTCACCTGCACCAGACTTCGACCATCATCATTTCCTCATTAGGTTGGACGTGCTCCACCGCTCCAACCTAATCAGCTTATCTCTGCTTCTATCATCATCAAAAGCACTCCCCCACTTTCTCCATCTGAATACTTTCTACATACAATTTCCTAGCCATATCTGATCACCACCGACCTCCCCTACTTTCTCTCCCACAGGAAACTTCATTTTTAGATGGTATACCGACACCACTGCTTGGAAAGCATTTAGTGCCGGTCTACCCAACATGACATTATAGGAGGACGGTGCATCAACTATCAAAAATCGAATCATTCTAGTTTTACGATTAGGCTCCTTACCCAAAGAGACAGGTAAAGTAATCATACCTATTGGTTGGATCATCCCTCCAGCGAATCCAACCAGCGCCGTGTCCACCGCCTCCAAGCCGACCTGGAGGTCCATCTTCTTATAGCAATCATAGAATAGGATATCCGCTGAGCTCCCAATATCCACAAATACCCGCTGCACATCATAATTAGAGATCGTCGCTGTGATCACAAGAGCATCACTGTGAGGTGTCACGATACCCTTGCAATCCTCTGGTCCGAATTGGATACTCGGCCCTTGACCGACCTGGTCCACCTTTAATCGTTCTTGCACCGATCTGGTCGTGCCGCTCTCATCACATAATTTTTTTCGAGCCCGCCTCGAATCTCCTTCCGTCGACCCTCCAACAATCATTTGGATGACCTCTCGCCGAGGTGGGGCGGAGGTGGAGAGCGAGCTCCTCCCCTTTCCTCCCCTACGCTCCGGCTTCCTCCGAGGTTGATTATATCCCCTGTTATCCTCTTATACTCCCCTTTTTTCTCCTTTTTGTCGATGTACACAAATTCCCTAAGGTGACTCTGCTGAATGAGCCGCTCGATCTCATCCCTCGGTGTGTGCACCGATCATTTGTGTGCCCATACTCATTGTGAAATCTACAAAATTCCTTACACTTCGCCTTTATCGGGTGCCTCTGCGTGCGCCTTTGGCCACCTCGTCGGGATGCCTCTCAATAGCTACAAGCACCTCGCCCGAGGGACGGTACCAAAGGCGTATACTTCTCAAACCTCGGCCTTCCCCATTGCCTCGGACCTCGCTTCTTCCGAGGTCTTTTGTCTTTCCGATCTTCCTCCTTGTCTCTTCTCTTCTCTCCTTCCTCTCTTTTCATTTTTCTCGCCTCTTCCCGGGTTAATATATTTCTCCGCCCGAGCTAACAACTCGTCGAATGTCTTAGCAGCTCTATTACTAATGATTCAAAGAACTCCCCATCCTCGGGCCCCGAGCTAGGGCATTGCCAAAATTTCGGGTCGGTGACGGCACTCCAACTTTGTCGCGGTAAACCTCTGAATATAGCTCCGAAGTCCTTCCCCTTCTCTCTGTTTGATGCTAAACAGAGTCAGGGGCGCCTTTTGGTACTTACGGCAACTCGTGAACTGATTAAGGAAAGCCGAGCTGAAGTCATCAAAATTCCGAATGGAGCCCGGGGCAAGGCAAGCAAAAACCATTGCTAAGCCGATTTCGTCAAAGTGGTAGGAAAAACTCTACACATCACGCCATCCGTGAATCTGTGTAGCAAAGCAGCGTTCTCAAAACGGCAAAGATGGTCCCACGGATCTGTGGTACCATCATATTCGAAGCTCAGAGCTCGGTATGAGGCCGGAAGCTCGTCTGCCATCACCTCTTCCGAGAAGGGTGTTCCCTCCTCCTCACCCAAATCGCAGCTCGCTTCCCGGTACTCCACGGCCACTCTCCGATTTATATCTCGCACCTCACGGTGAAGGTCATCCATCCTGTTCGACCAATCCGGTCCTCGGTGGACACATGCTCCGCCCTTGATGAATGTACCTCTTCCGCCATACCGCCGCCGACCTCTCTCTCCCACCCCGGTGGGACCATAGGAGGAGGGACCACCGAGGGGGGGACCACGGGGAGGAGAAGGGACCACCGGGAGGGACCACAGAGGAGCCGGTGGTGGAAGCATCTCCTCAAGCGTCTTTCCACCATTTGCTCCACGGCTCTAGTGATGAAGCCACCCAATTGTTCAAAGAACATTGGACCCAAATCTATACTCCCCAGACAAAGGCGTCATCCATCCGCTCCGTTCTCCGCACGCACTCCGCTCTCCGCGTTCATCGGGGTGGTGGGGCGGAGGTGGAACATCCTCTGCGTGAACTTCACGCCCGAGTATCTCGGCGTACGGTTCGAGATCATCTTCCAAGCTTCTCCTAAGGTCCTCCATAGCCAAAAGTCGAACCTCACGTCTCTCGCTTCAATGTTTCCCCATGAGACAGGCGCCACTTGGTTGCTCCCAAAAACTACCTCTCCTCGCCGATCACCTTCTCGGACACAATCCGCCGCGAAACCCGCACAAGGGGGGGCCGGAGAGGGCTCCGACGTACCTTTCCCGATGCTTAAGTCGATTCTCTTGAGGAAAAACAAAGGCTATAGAGAGAAAAAGCAATGTAACAAGAAAAATGAGATTAGGTTATAATGAACCTGGGCTTGGGCCTTTTATACCTTAGCTCGGATTAGGGTTTCAGTAAAATCCGGGATTCTTGCGATTTGGTGTCGTCGAGTCATCATTAAATTAGGATCGGATCTCTTAAAAACACTAATTTTACGCCTATAAGACCGCGTTCGACCTATTTCAAAACACCTCGCCCATGATGTATGGATATAAAACCCCCGTAATTCTCCAAGGCATCCTCGATTGCCTCATTCATATTTGTTCCGAAATAATCTGCATAAAGTCAACAACAGACGCTTTAGCCGTGCGGGGCTCGGCACAGTCGGTTTAGTACAATGGCCCTTACACAGTCGACCCAACGAACATCCTTACGCTCGTATTGGGCCTTCACAGATCGGCCCCATATGACATACCTCCCCTACGTGGGCTTAGTAGGTCGGTCCCAATACTCATAAGCCCTAGAAGATCGGCCCAGTATGGGCCTTTACTGTCGGCCCATGCCATCGGCCTGGTCGGGTCGGCCGGCCTGCATCTTTTGCCCTTATCAAGTAGGTTTTTTCCCGCTTCTGATTGATGCATTCAATAATTCTATGATGTTGGAAGTCAATACAAAATATTTTTTGGTCGATAGTGGAGTTGTGTCATTTAAAGTAGCCGATGATGGACAAGTAAGCTCAAATTTTCTCAATTGAATTTGTTGTTCCAAGATTTCGTTTAGGGTGTTGAATATGCGATCCATTGGAATCCGTATTCTTGTTATTTTAAAGTTGGTACACTCTCTATTTTCTTCCCGTTGTCCATTTTGGCATACCACATCCGAGATTTTCTCCATGCAACTATGGAAATCAATGAAAAGTTGGCTAAGTGAAACATATAAGAAACCTAATCGAAATGTGAAACAACAACGAAACAAGAAACATGTTTGAAACAACAAAAAAAAAACAAAGAAACCAACGCAAAAAAAATCGAGAGGAAAATGGGTATGTTTGACAAAAATCAAAAAAATTGGTATTTTTTCAAAATTCAATGAAAATGGTATTTTTGTCCAAAATCAATGAAAATGGACATTATACGGGGATTGGATATGGAAAATAGGGTATTCATGTCCTTTTCCCTATTTTCAAATTATGCTACAAAGTATATACAAATTACGAAGGGATAAATATCAACTTATAATCAATATAGATATTTCACTCGTGGTTTATATTTCACAACTTATAATCAATATAGATATTCTGGATAAATATCAAAATTTTAAGATATTATTAAAACTTATCCAAAAAACTTATACAGTTAATTTATTCGTCAGTCCAAAACCAATACCTCAATAATTTCTAATTTGTTTGCAAGCAAATTAAATGAATAATTACTTGAGGTCTGGCTAATTACAAAAAAAAAAAAAAAAAGATTTTTTTCGTAAATTACAAAACACTCCTTGAAATTTGATCGTATCTTAAATTTAAGGGAATAGTAATATCTTGATAAACGTGAGAATTGAGATGGGCTTTTGAAATTTTTCTGCATACGAAGGGAAACATGTTAGGCATATCAAACTAAATAATTTTTTTTTCGAAACTCCCTGAATCTTTCTGTAATTAGCCCGAATCTCAGTTTTTTTTTTTTGGTAATTATCCCCAAATTAAATTATGAAGTTTAATCAAGTCCAAACTCAATCAAACTCGAAATTTCTTAGTATTTCATTTATTATGTACTCATCATAAAGTCATAGAGTCATACTCAAATTCTACTATTATATATAAAATTCATCTCCCCTTTTCAATTCAATCTCCCTTGTTCATACTTACTAACATACATTAAAACAAAATATGAGAAAAGCCATATCAAGACAAAAACCAACGATGGCATTATCGGCAGAAAAAGTAGTCACATTATTTTTGGCACTGATTATTATTTTAGGCTTCTGCCATCGCTTCTCCGCCGTGTACGGTGGACTTACGACGGTGGTGGAGGAGGATTACCCGTGTGATGACGTGTACATTGTCGGGGAAGGTGAGACACTGAAAAGTATAATGGAAAAATGTGAAGATCCATTTATTGTTGAGAATAATCCATTTATTGATGGGCCTGATGATGAAGTTTTCCCTGGTTTGGTTATCAAGGTTACACCTTTTAGTGATTTGTGATTTGGAAATTAGAATGTTGGGTTTTTGTTTTTGTTGATTTTTTTATTGTAATTTATTAGAACTAATTGTTATAAAAAGTGTTAGACGCTAGTCAGGCGATAGAGTGTGGCCTAGTGTCTATGCGGGGACTCGACAGGATCTTGGCTAGGCGGGATCTGGGCTTGGCCTAATCGGAAAAAAAAATAGACGGATAAGAGGAACCTAGCACCTAAACGAGAATTTTTAGAAGAGTGATTAATACACGTCAAATATGTATGAAATACTTTTTATAGGTATATATCGCGAAAATCTCCATTATGTTCGGC
The DNA here is from genome assembly GCA_016081115.2 of Rehmannia glutinosa. Classification (NCBI taxonomy): domain Eukaryota; kingdom Viridiplantae; phylum Streptophyta; class Magnoliopsida; order Lamiales; family Orobanchaceae; genus Rehmannia; species Rehmannia glutinosa. The sequence goes on along the minus strand of JABTTQ020002054.1, from coordinate 846,671 downwards.
TAATTACAAAAAAAATCCAGAAATTTTTAAAATTGCAAAAAAAAAAAAAAAAAGAACTTGAGATTGGCTGTGTTTTACATTTTCTCTTTTCATAAACAAAAACCATTTCAAAACCCCCCGCACAGTTATACAAATATTACAATTACTCCTTAACTTTAAGACATAAGCAAATATGAGGGAACTTTTTGTAATTTTGAAACATTTCAATTTTTTTTTTTGTAATTAGCCTAAACCTTAGCTTTTTTTTTGGCAATTACCCCTTATATTATATATGTTTGACTTGTATTTATGAAGTGCATTATGATAGTCGAGTTTACATGGAGATATGAGTACATGAATTGTGAACACATTTTTTTCCTTCTTTTATGCATTCATAGTTTTCTTTTCCATATAGTTTTTGTTTTGTTTGTCACAAGAAAAATTATTAAGAAAATGCAATGCGGGGTCTCGTCTAGTTAATATTAATAATAGATAAATATAAATCACATATTAGAGGAATGAGGATGAAACAAAAAATCCCCATTTTGTCTACTCGGAATAGGAAAGGGGATGAATATATAAATATTGTCCATGTCCCATCCTCAATTCTAGAAAAATGGAGAATTCTCATCCCCGTTCTTACCCCCAAATTAACCAGGAATTTCCCGTCTCATTCTATTTAGCTATAAATCCCATGCATTGCACAGTTAAAAGACTCATTCTATTCGGTTTACCAACCTCGTGCATCGCACTGTAAAATATTAGTATGTGCTAATGGATAGAGATATCTTCATCTAAGTAGAAGGATTAACACTGTATAACAATCTACATCACTTTGTCCCAATTAATGAATTTGCCCATCTTTTTTCAACGTTATATTAATTAAATAATTAGTTAAATAGAAAAAAAAGGTACAATAGTATAAGGTGATAACGCAAAGATCAATTCATAGACGAGACAAATGGAAATGGTCAAAGTGAGTTGTGAACTAAAGTGAAAAATGTTAGTAAAATTATGCAGTGCAATTTATATAATCCGAAATATGAACAAAATTGTAAATTACAAATTGCTGCAAATAAATTGAAAATTGTATTGAAATAAAATCACAGAATTCTAATAAATAGAAATGGTCTCGAATCATGTTGAACACATTATCCTTAAAACAGTTAGTCTCCTGTTCAACGCCTCATTTCCCACGATAAGGCACGAAAAACCAGATTAATGCGAGAATTGCAAGAGTGCAATGATGATGCCTGCTTGGCGCGCGTGTAGAGAGAGCTTGCTATGCAATGTCATCTTACACCTCACTAAAAGGCAACATTATATAAATTAGTCAACAATGCTTTAGTTTTCTTATGTGGGACAAACCACCTTTCAAAAGAAGACAAATACATATGTTTTCTTCTTTTAAATTAATTATAATACTCCATCTTAAGCTTTAATTTCTCCTTCATCCAAACACCATTTTGGACAAATAAATATTCGATTTAATCTTCTCACGGAGTAGAATAAGAATCCTTTTTACTTTTGTTATTAGACAATTGAATTCCCAAGAAAATCGCACCCCAAATGTACAATTTCCTTCATTTTCCCAACAAAAAGCTCATTATCACCACTCCCAAGGGGGGTTTAATGTGTATTTTCTATAGTATTGAAATTATATTTGATATTTATGTAATTTATCTCTAGTTGAAGATTAATTTATTTAATAAAATTAATATTGAGTAAAATTTGATTATAGAAAGGATAAAGTACAATAAATATTATAGTAGAAGGGGCAAAGAGAGTTTCGTATTTCAGAATTATTTTTATGCTCTCATAAAACTTGGCCAAATTGCAAAATATACCCAGTAACTTTTAAGTAGTGGCAAAAGAGGACTATATTTTGTTTAAGTGGCAATTTATGCCCTGGACAATTTTGCCCTTATGGCCCAATAGCAAATTAGGTCCTTTATTTTTCAAAGGTAGCAATTATAGTCCTATAACTTTCAAAATTTAGCAATTTCAATCCTGTCATACCCTGCTATTTTCCAAAAACCCCAATTTCAAGGATTATGAAAATTTACATTTTCTATGATACCTATTCCGTTCGTGGCATTGTTACACCTACTTAGATCCAGTCTCTATTCAGAGGTTTTAAGTGGATCATGTCGGGTTTCCAAATTATAAACTCAATAGGACATACTTACTTAAATGCCTCATAATACAAAATCGATTTCAGACTAAAGTGTTTAGATAAAACGGATATAGTCCATTACGACCATATCACGCCCAACATGCTTCCGTAAAATTAATAAATCCCTTAAAATTCATACCTCTTTTGACCGAAACAAAGACCGGGTTAAGTGGTTATAGCAACGCCACCGTCGGAAAATTACGCCCCGGATCGTTTGACAAACAACTCTCACTATTCAACCTCACCCTTAGGGAAGGTGATCTCGCAAGTTATCCGACTCCTTCGAAACCGGCCAAAGACAAACTTGGTTCGTTTCCTACTCCAAGGCGTAAAAATAATTCTTCAAAGGGGATTAATCAATAGTACATTATGAACACATGTTGAACAAACAACCTTTATTTTATTAAGAACTTAAAGAAAGATTTATTACATCAAGAATCTCCTTTTGGGAGGAGAAAACCCGTTTAGCCTCTCATAAAGGCTATCACACTCTTGTACATAAAATTAAAAACTAAAATCAAAACCTAAAACACTCTCAAATTCTAAACTCACAACAGAAAGAATTTTACAAAGAAAGTTTATTGTAAGAAGACTAAGGGAAATGTTCGATGTCCTCGGCTCCTTCAAACTCCTGGTTTAAATAGATGTCCGTCCGGTTTCAATTTCGGACTTGACTCTTGTTGAAATGTAAGATGTCACCGCTTACATCAAACCTTGAATTATTGCTTGCTTTCCACTTGCGACAATTAGTTGGCCTTTCCTTTCTCCACATGGATTGGCCCCATCTTGTCCGTATCCGTTCTTTATCCAAATCCGCGCTAACTCGCCTTTGTCTTGTAATACTTTGGGCGGCATCTTTTATGGACCCACTTTTTTGTCTTTTTGTTGAGTGGGTTGTTACTGTCCTGAGTCACATATCTTCACTAGTTTTGTTGGGGATCTACTTTTTGGTGGTCCCCAAACTTTGGATACTTATGTGACTTTTCTTCTCCGTCGTCGGGTCTTCTCCGATCGACTTTTGGCGAAATCCTTTGCCAAATTCGATTCCTTTCTTCGTTTTGACATTCGGGACAGGACACTGAAGTTCCCAATGGCCGATATGAGCCATGTTACAATATTTCCTGAGTTTTTTACTCCCGCAACTTATTTTCCCATAGAAGATTTCTTTTCTTTTCAATGCGGATCTTCTCGCGAACCTTGTAGTTTTTCATGTCATGGTATTCAACAGAATGACCCGTTCACCGAATTCGTAGAACTTGAACGGAAACTTGACTTTGTCCATCTCTCGTGAGACACCCACAATTCCCATGCCCTTCTTGTAGTGATCTCGATCTTGATGAAGGTCATGGCCAATTGTACTTCTTTTACGAACTTGCCTCCTTGATATTTCCGGCTCTTTCATCCGGTCTTTGAAGCCTAATGTAATGGAAGGCTTCATGTCCACCTTTTCCGACGGCTATATCGCCGCACTTTATGAAATACACTCAATGTATCCACTCGTCTTAGGTTGTCATTGTTGGACCAAAGACTCAGAAATGACTTCCTGGATCCACTTCGGTAATTTCGTGATCTCCGGAATCCTGGTGAAGTAGTATAGATCGAGGCCAAAGCCCCAAACTCGTACCACCCGTTTACTTCTTGAGGGTTGTAATTTGGTAGATCCAAACCCTTGGATATTTTCCATAAACATCAATCTTTGTTTTTTCCGAGATATCCCATGCCAGGTAATTAGTTTCTCCCAATTTGCCTGGTATTCTTGCCAAGAAGAAGAAACTTTAATCTCGTTAGTATCAACCTTAGAAGTGCCCATCATAGGCCTAAGATTGATCTCTTCGCCCTTATCCCCGACGTCTTTGGTTGATGTGATAACTCGGGATTTGACTCCGAGTATCGGTTTTCCTTGGGCCAACATTTCGCCCCACTTAGATTTGTGCTAGAGGTACTGAATCCTCTCTACATAGGTTGGGGAGCCTGCGCTCTAAACGCTCCGTTTGCTTATTAGCGGCCCGGATGAGTGGCCCTGAAATGCCGTTCTCAATCGAGAGTGAGACCGGACACATGCTCGTATACGATCGGTTACTTTGTCCCGATCATTCCTTTGTAATCTCCCGGCCAAATCAAGATTGATGACTAGGGTATCAAATTCTCGGAGTAGCATTTCCAAATGGTCTCCAAGATGTCTTGATGCAAATGTGAGGATGGAATCAACTTCAATTCCTCCATCTCTTGTTAGAAAATCAAGAATATTTTCATGAGATTTTATAATGACAATATCATAATCATAATATTGGCATTCACCGCCATCTAAGTATTCTAGCTTTTTCTCGGTTTTGATTCAATTTTGTTTTTCGAAAAGCTTTAACACTTGAATTATCAATTTTTAAGATAAACTTTTAGTCAAGAAAATAAAGGCCATTTTTTAAAAGCCTTTCCGATCGCAAAGAATTCTTTCTCGTTGATATGCCACCGAGTCGATTCACCGAGTGTGAATAAACCATCTGCAGATATCTGCATGGCACTTCTCCATTTGGTGTAGCTTTTGTAAGTACCGCCCACCAATAATCACTCGCATCCGTATAAAGAACAGTTCATCTTCATCCTGTGGAATTGCAAGTTTCGGAAGATTTTTGCAAACTTCCTTAAGTTGCTTGATTCCTTCTTGATGTTCATTCTCCCATTTGAATATCGCATCCTTTTTAAGCAATGGGCTAAACACCTTTCCCGTAATGTGCTTTAGATTGTTTATGAACATTCCAAAGAAATTGACAACTCCAAGAAAACTCAAGTTGCTTCTTGTCTTTCAATGTATCCGAAATCCTCGTATCTTTTCTACAATATGACTTTGTAGGATTATTCCGGTTCGTCGATCTCAATTCCTAGGAATTCAATCTGCTTGTTGCAATCACGCTTCTTTTTTTCTCGAAAGCACTAATCCTTCCTTGTGCAAACATCCGAGAATATTTCCAAATGCTTGAGATGCTCCTTCATGTACTTTAAGGCGATAAGAATATCATCGATGTACACGAACATGAAACCGAAATAATCTTTGAATAGATTATCCATCTTTCTTTGATATATCCGGGGTGCATTAGCCAATCCCATAGGCATCACATTCCAAATATAGTGTCCTTGTGGTGTAGAGAAAGCTTTGAACTTCGCTTTCTTCATCCATCTTAATCTGCAAAAATCCAGGACTTGCAATCGAACTTTGAGAATATCTTGCACCTTTGATACGCTTAACCGGATGTTCTCTCGCTTGGGATATAGTATCCGTCGAACTCCAAAATGTTATTAATCCATTTGTAATTAATAACAAGCCTTCGCTTTCCTCTTTTTGATTTCTCCATGGTTTCGACTAAGAATCCTGGGATCAGGTATGGAGAAACTCCTGGTGAAATTAACTTAAGGTCAAGATGTTCCTTAAGTATCTTTTGCATATCCTCACGATCTTCCTGGTTCATAAGGATTGGTTTGAATCTTACGAACTCGTACTCTTTCCAGGTTTAACCTTTAAGGAAGCTTTAAGCTCGTTCTTATCCCACCAAGCCAAAGGATCTTCATTGTAATTCCTTTGGATCTTCTTCTTCGATATCCTCGAGTGATATTTGTTCCTCTATGGTTACATCACTCTGTGGATTCTCCATTAGACTCATCCATAATTCTACAATGGCTTCTGAGTGACTCGCTCTTCTTCCTTGTACTCAAATGAATACAAGTTATTATCCCATATCTTCTCGATCCTTCGGATGGAACCAAATTGTCTATAGGATAATAAAGCTCCACCAAATTTCCTTTGATCCGCCATTTTTGGATTGCGGTTTGGCTTCATCACCACGCTTTGCCGCGAAAATTAATAGGCATTTTTCTCAAAATGCTTCCCTGCGATCTCTGGACAATAATCTTATGATCACATAAGGTTGTGAAAATAAGTCTTCTCGTCTCGTTCTCTTGTGTGAATCGCTTGAATGTTTGTAGGAAATTGTTTCCTAGCAAAATATCTCGCACTGTATCATGGAAATAGATTGGTGGCGTCTTTACTTTGTACCATGGGGCACGCCCGCGCCTCCGATCATTATTTCGCTTGTTTTAATTCCCTTGTTAAGGATAAGAATCCTTTTAGAGAAATCTCTTCCTGCAATAGCCGGTGAATCTTCTCCAATTTCTTTAGGAAAAACATCCGCTGCAAAGACATATTCCTAAGACTGAATCAATATAGGCGGCGAAATACTCGGCCTTGATTCGACATATAACATTCCGATAGAAATGTATATGGAGAATGGACTAATGGTCATCTCGATTCTCAGTATCTTTTATTAGCCACCGTGAACTCCATTCCGTCCCGTAATCTTTCCCAAGGTTTGTGATCCTCAAGAAAATCAATTCCCGGTATTAATTGTTCCGGGGATTTTTCCCGCAACTCCCGTGATAGTAAGCTCAATTTCTCCTATCTTCAGGCTTCCTTGATACCTTCCAACGATTGGTTGTTGGAGATAATATAGAACATCACAAGGAAAAATATTATCCTTTTGAGTGATGTCGAATATTACTTCTACTTCTCGCCATCATTCGGACATTTCAGCCTCTCTCTTTGTTTTAAAAACATCGGGGATGCGCTGAATCGTACTTGGTCTCCTTTCTTCCCAACGATCGCTACTCACCATTCTCGTCTTTGCCGAAAGACATCCTTCTGGCTCAACTCGAGACTCCGACTTTTGTTGAAGACGTTGATCTTGAATTATCATATCAATCTCCTTAATAGTTGGAGATTCAATGATTTATGGTAACACCACCGCAAAGTCCTCAAAGATTCTTGGGACTTCAATAAATTCCTTTCTCAAGAATACTTGAATGATGGGTATTCGAGAGAGCATATGAAATCTTGTATGTGATCGAGTAAGGCCTGTTTCTTCTTTCATCAAATCGACTCTTTTGAAATCTTGATGAAGGGTTAGGATTCTACTCAAGTCTCGATCTCCCAAATTGTATGCACTTCTAGGATAGACATTAAATGCCAATTTTCCCGCATACAAATTTCCTCAGAACCGCTCCAAGGCATGAATCCTTGAGATGCAGATTCGCTTGTCAAAGTTAGCAAGATTGAGAGGCGAATCTATTCTTTCTTTGAATGTTGCTTTAATAATTACTCTTATGGCTCCGATATGAATCCATGAGAGTGTATTTGCAACTTCTCTTTTAACTTTGCTTTTGATCTCTGTATTTCTCTAATAGGGACCAACCGCATCTCGATCAAAGTTACCGATAAAATCCATCGAATAGCAAATTCTCCTAAGAGTTACCCTGTGGATAATTTGGTGTTTTTCTTTACAAAACCCAATTTTATCCAATAATTTTTCCATAGCCCCGATCGTAAATCCATCATAGACTTGAAGCTTTGGATCTTCCTTCATGATTCTCATAAGAGTTTTATGAGAAATCTGTTGTATGAGAGAGGAATCGACATATTCTCTCTCCGATGTCTGTTGAAGAAATTTTTCTTCACTCCGATTCTCAACTCGAGTCACTTCCATCGCCGTAATAGATTTCTTCTTCATAGATGTTTTCATCCGAGGGAATATCCTCAAATTGATACACTGTATAAGGTTTTGATAATAGACAACTTCTTCAATTTCGTGTAGCCTCGAACCGTCGACTCTCGTTTATGGTTTTCTCGACAATCGGTCGAGATATGTCCTCTTGCTCCACATGTCCAAAGAATTACAATCTTTGAAACTTTCATTTGCTCGGTGTGAGCACGCCCGAAAGTTCTTCTTCCCGGATTTCTTTGGTACTTGCTTGATTAGAACCCGATGATGAGGCCCTACTCCCGCCAGTCCGGTCTTTGTCCCGTTTTGTAACCGGGCTTTTTGTTTTGACCAAAAACCTTCTAGGTCTCCATGAAGACCTACTTTTTTGTCACTTTCCTTGGATGGATGGTTTTGCTCCTTCCTCCTTTTGTGCCGCTTTGGTTGACCTCCCACCACCGTTGGGATATCATTATCTATGCAACATAGAGGAACCGATTTGTTAATTCCTCTTAATCTTTTGTAATTCTTGTGTAGAGTCGCTTGGTAACACCATTCGTAAAACTTGGCCTTTAGGAAAATATTTTTCTCGCCACGCTTACTTCCCACTCCACCTTGTATTCCCCGATAAGCATTTCTCTCCAGGGACTCGAATTTTGGCAAAGAATAGTTGTGCGGCTTCTTTTTCCTCAATCTTGATTTCCACCGTATTCGGTGAACAACTTGATACATTCGTCAATATGACAAATATCCAAGAACTCAAGGCTATAGAGGGCTTGTTTATATTTCTTTCTTTTTTTCATCCTCTAATCCTCAAAATAACCCGCTTAGGTGAATTGGATTTTGAATAGTTTTGCCATAACATCGACAATTCCTTTAAGTGATTCCCGATGTGACCGAACTTTTCAAATCGCATCGCATCGGTCATATCCTGGCAATCTTCACCGATCCTTCAAGACTCATTTCAAGGAGTAAAATGAATGAATCCTTTGTAAGATCAAGGGTTCCTCTGAAATTCTCATAGTCAAGCTCATTCATCAATGAGAACTTCTTTTTTAAAATCGGGATGTCCAGATTTAACATCAACCCATACAAATGTATTGGGTCGAGGTGCGATCTTCCATAAGGCGTCGATAAACATTCACCTTTCCTAGTAGGTTGTCTGTTCAAGAGGGTTTCAACCTCCCCGTCCTCGAAAGTGGATCACTTCCGCCGTGAAATCCCCGGCGTGTGGCATCCTCTCGCCCCGAGTTCCATGATGCGAACTGTCATTTTCTTCGACGTTAGGATTAACGGTGGCGGTGGTGGTGGAATTGGTCTACCTTGTGGGTCATAGGTAACCAAAGCCGATTCTCACTGCGTTCATCTTTAAATCTACAATACCTAATCCCGAAGGATTCTCGCCAGTCATGTAGATCTTTAAGATTCATCTTTTCAATATCCATCTTTTTTAATTTTTGATGGATTTTCCTTTTATTAGAGCAATGAGCTTCTCCTCATCCGTCATTTTTCGTATGACTTCGGTTGGTTTCCCACTTTTTGGTGTAAATAGGGTCTTGTCCCCAAAATCAATACGTTTCCTTCCTCCGGATGAACTTGCCTCGTCCTCCGGGTTCTTGACTCGTTTTTGAATATCATGAAGGAGTTCAAGAGTTTCTTCGATATTTCACCATCGCTCTCCATCCGGTTCGATCCGATGAACTTGTATCGGTAGATGAATATGGCGGTTGCCATAATTACTTCGCACCGTCTTACGGATTTCTCTAAGATCTTCGAGATTTTAGATTTATCTGGAAAGATCTCGTTCCACTCGTGTACACCATCGGGAATCATTGTTCGATGGGAATTTTCATGAACCGCTTTCTTGAAGGTTCATCAAGTGAACATATAGGGTCCGATTAAGCATCCGTGAATCGCTATAATATTCTCGCTTTCGCATTTTACATTGCTTAAGGTTTCCCGTCGGCTCCTCGCCGTTTCTTTTTCTTCATGTTGGTATTCCCAATAAAACCTGGTCAAGTGTTCTTGTGCATACATCGTCAATATTTGACGATATGTCTGTAAAGGGTACATCTCGACATCGGTCCGGATCCATAATCTCGGAGTAATTTCTCCTCACCAATTGTTAATTACATATATATAATAAATTTAACTAAAAATCCTTAATAAACCTAGCTCTCGATACCATTTTACGCAAACACTTAGTCAAATTAGCAATATGTATGAATAAGGGTATAATTGGTATTATGGAAATATTCAATTATCCCATTGGACCAATTTTGCAACAATTCAAAACTTATAGGACATAATTTGCTTAAGTAAAAACTTATAGGACCAATTTTGCCAAACTTTATAAACTTACGGGGTATATTTTGCGCAACTCGATACTTACATTGTCCCTAAAATGCCATCTACAAGAAGTTACAGGGCATCTTTTGCAATTAAGCCCATAAAACTTTGAATCTTCAACGAATTTTTTTATGTAACAACAAAATATGTGGTGGGATTTGTTTCAAACAAAACAAACAAACGGGGTAAAAGCAAAAGAGAAAGAAAGAGAACCATCTAATGGAAATGAAGCCCAATCTTTGCTTGGGCCTAGCCCAAATGATTAGAAACTGGGGCATTTAAATGGCTCGGCATTTTCACACTCCACTTTACGAATCCATTTGCCATGCGGCCTAGATCTTTTTCTAGGTTTATTTTAAGAACAACTCATGAATAATTTGTCGAGTGCAATTTTGAATTTGCCTTAGAACACTACTAGGCATTAGGCAACTGTACCTTTCACCATAATTCAAGTTATATCTTTATATAATTCAAAACCTCCCAAGACAGCATCTTATCTTGGGACTCGGAGAAACGAAGCCGAGTCGAGTAAAGTCGAATATATATAGTATTGTTCGAGTTTGGTCTTTTATCAAGCTTGAAAATTATGTGTTTGAAGTTGGTCGATTATTAATCGAATCGAAGCATTAGCCGAAATTAACGCGAATCGAGTTCGAATTTTTGATATTCTTACATAATTTATTTTTGCAATTCCAAATCAAACTCGAGCCAAACTCTATATTTCATCGAACGAAAAATATGTTCAAGTTTTGTTCGTTAATTTTGAACCCTAACGAGGACCTTGAATTTGGTGAAGGTAAATTGTGTTGGATTTGGCTCCATCTTTACACGAGACTTGATAATGTAAATGGATTTGGATCGAGTCGATCCGCATTAGAGGTGACAATCTCGGCGACACGACACGATAACCCGACCCAAAGTTAATGAGAGAAACTCGAACACAAACACAATTCACACGAATCGACACGATGTCACCATTTCATCTAAAACGTAATTATTTTATATCTTAATTAATTTTTGATGTATTGTAAACATAACTCAAATCAACTCCAAACAAAACACAAACCCGACCTTATTACCAGAATTGCACCATTAATCTGCATTTTCTCTTTTCAAACTTACCCTTGACTTGAACAAGATCCATAAAATTAATTATAATAATATTCGTTTTGGCTAAAAAATTTAAAATATAATGTTCAAATACTATATCTTTTGCTAAGTGTATTTTTATCTTAGTTTTAGGTCTCGAGTCCTTGATTTAGTATCATCCTTTTATTTAGGTCATACATCAATTTATCTTTCTTAATTACCTAATAATAAACTCATGTGTAATGTCACGCAATTACCCAATAATAAACTCATGTGTAATGTCAGCCATTTAGCACTTAGTCGGTTCGTCCTATAAGGGATAATTGGCTTGGTATTGAATTACCTAAAACACATATACCATTTATATATAATTAGCAGTTTACAAAATTTTACTTAAATTGGTAATACTGAGATGAGTAGCAATATTTCATAAACAACTAAAATGCCGATAATTTCTACCAGATTTCATTATTGACAAAAACTCATATGAGACGGTCTCGCAGATTAATTTCATGAAACGGATCCTAAAAAATGACCCGTATTAACTAAGTCATTTGAATTTGGATCTAATTTATTTTGATTTGTAAAATGAGTTGGATCCGTCTCATGGATTTAAACCGTGAGACGATCTTATATGAGACTTACTCTTTTTTGACGTAAACATAACCAGTTTTATTAATGAAGATCATCAACCAACAACAGGTTTACAATGCATTGGGGTGGATAATTCCACACAAATGGATTACCAAAAGAAAACGATTCTTTTGCTAATCTATGAGCAACCATATTTCCTCCGCGTCGAACAAATTCTACGAAGAGGTCCGGTTCACCTTGCAAATAAAGCCGACACTCGTTAAGAATTGTGTCATACTCCGATTCACCACACAACGACGAAGCCAAAGCATCAACAATATACTTGGCATCCGTTTCGATTACTACTCTTTGAAGCTCCAAGCCACGAATCCAAGAAAGCGCCTCTCTTACTCCCAATGCTTCCGCCTCTCGAACTTCATAGACTCCTTGGAAATACTGCGTTTTTGCCGTAAGGAAAATACCAGCATCATTTCGAATAACCATCCCTATACCCACACTCTTCTTGTTGTCATTAATGGCTGCATCAACATTGCACTTCCACCATGAGGGAGATGGTTTTTTCCACAAAGTTTGATCAACTGCTCTGTCTTCCAACTCTCCTGTTTCTACCTTGCTGTTGCACTTTAGCCATTCTTTGAGTACACAATCAGCCACTTTAACAACTCCATTTGCTGATGCTTTTTTATTATTCCATAACACTTCATTTCTTTCCTTCCATATACTCCAATTTAACATGACAAAACTAGATATATTCCTTTTATTACCATCAATCAGACATTTGGCCATTAAATCTGCGAATGAATCAGCTTCCTGTATCCACTTCTCAACGACTTCAGTTAACAATCCAATATTTCTGCATCTTTGAGCAAATTCACAGTCTACAAATAAATGCCAGCAATTTTCAATTTGTTTTTGACACATCACACACAACATCTCCACTGGAATATGCCTCTTAGCAAGATTAGTTCGAGTAGGTAGACAGTCCCTACAACTCCTCCAAACAAAATGCTTAACTTTAGGAGGGATATTTAACTTCCACAGCACCCTCCAGTGTTTTGATACAGCATCTGTATCATTCCCAATCAATTCAACAGCAATCCTATAGCCACTTTTTACTTGATATTTACCTTTCTTATCAAAGTGCCAGATTCGAACATCCTCCTCATCACCATTATTCAGTGGGATATTCAAAATATGACGGATATCTCGCTCACCAAACAACTCTTCTAATAATTCAACATCACATTCTCTCCTTCCTGGAATAAGTAGATCATTCACTGTGATATTTTGGAGGTTAAAATCCATCGGAGTTTCAACAAAAAATTATTATCATCCCTTAACCAAGGATCTCTCCACACTTTAACAAGCTCACCTCTCCCAATTTTCCATCTTGTACCTCTACGTAACACTAGTTGGGAATGCCACATACTTCGCCAAATGAAACTAGGAGATGAACCTAGTCTCGCTTTTAAAAAATCCTCTTTAGAAAAATATTTAGCTTTGAAGATCTTACTAACCAATGCGTCTGGCTCTTTCAAGAATTTCCACCCTTGTTTCCCAAGTAATGCTACATTGAAACACGACAAATTACGAAAACTCAAACCACCCTGATCCTTTCGAACACAAATACTCTTCCATCTCATCCATCTTATGCCTTTAGCATTATCCTTATTCGATCCCCACCAATATGAATTCAACATTCTCTCAATTTCTTCCAAAAGGGTATTAGGCAATAGAAAAGTACTCATGTAATATGAGGGGATTGCCTGTGCAACAGATTTCAGTAAAATTTCTTTTCTTGCCTTAGAAAGTGCTTTTCCTCTCCAACTTTGAATATGCTTCCAGATTCTATCCTTAAGATGACTGAAAATTGCTCTTTTTTTCCTCCCTATGATCGATGGCAATCCCAGATACTTCCCTGTATTCAAATGCTCCCACACCTCCAGTGAATTACATATATTAATACCAGATTTTCTAAAATTAATAACCTGTCCCGACGCTTCTTTATACAAGTTTAATAACTCTTTCAGCTGCTCGCATTCCTCCATAGAAGCTCGAAAAAATAATAGGCTATCATCTGCGAAAAAAGATGAGAGAGGGCTTTTCTACAAACTCTCGAACCATGAATACTCCCTCTAACCTCAGCATGTCTAATCAGTCTTGATAAGCCTTCTATGCATAAAATAAACAAATATGGAGAAAGTTGATCTCCTTGAAGCAAACCTCGTCCCCGAGTTATTGGTCCAACTAATTCACCATTAACACCGATAGAGTATGAAACCGTCGTAACACACAACATAATCCACTTAACCCATGTATTGTTAAACCCCATCTTTAACATAATGGCTTCAAGATAATCCCAATTCGTACTATCGTACGCCTTACTGATATCTATCTTCAACGCCACATCTCCAACTTTCCTCTTAGTGTTACGCTTCATGCTATGAAGAATTTCAAAAGCAATAAGAACGTTATATATCCAGAATCGAACGACCCTCCACAAACGCTGATTGATATTGCGAAATAATACCTGGCAGGATCTCTTTTAATCTGTTGGCAAGAACCTTGGCAAGAATTTTATACAAAACATTACTCAAAGAAATGGGTCTCCAATCTTTAAGCATACTCGGATTATTTACTTTTGGAATTAATACCACATGTGTATCATTCAGCCCTTTAGGAAACTTCCCCCTTCTTCCAACCATTTTTTACAAGCTCTGAAAATCTCATCCCCAATGGTTCCCCAAAACTTCTAATAAAAAGCTGGATTAAAGCCATCTGGCCCAGGGGATTTATCCGGGTGCATTTGCTTGATAGCCCTCGTGAACTCAGTCAAAGAAAAATGTTCCGTAAGCATCTCGTTCTGGCTGACCGTAACACATGGAGAAATAGCCTCCATAACTGGGTGTATGTTGGATTCATTTGCTTTAAAAACACTTCGATAATAATCCCGAATCAATCCACAAATGCTTCCAAAATCTTCATGCCATCTACCACTCTCATCCTGCAATTTAGTAATCTGATTTGTCTTCTTACGGCCTGAAGCAAACTTATGGAAAAATTTCGTATTCGAGTCCCCTTCCTTTAGCCAATGAACTTTCGCCCTCTGTTGCCAATAACTTTCCTCTTGCTTTAATAAGGCAGCCAACTGAAGTCTTGATTCTTCATACTTCTTAACACTGTTAGCATTATCCATTTCTCTTAATCTTTCTACCTCCTCCTTGCATTTTTGAATCCCCTTCTAAACTCCAAATGTTGCTTCCTACCCCACCTCTGTAATGTCTGAGCGCAAATCTCCAACTTTTTCACAATATTAGCTTCTCCAATATTATACCAAGTATCATTAACCATATCCCTAAAACCATCCACCTCGAGCCATCTATTCTCGAAACGAAACCTTCTTTCCACCTTATTCTCCTTTTTAGGAAATGTGTTTAACAAAATCGGGAATGATCTGAAATTGGAGCCACACAATTTTGTAGAATAGTCTCAGGGAATAAATCAGTCCAACCTTTCGTGACAAGAGCACGATCAATTCTTTCTTCAACGGCATTTTTCGTACCTCTACTTTGCCACCAAGTGAACGGATATCCTGACATAGGAATATCCAACAAACCACATTCCATAATCACTTCTCCAAAGCCACGAAACAACCAAGCCGGATGCTCCACCTTTCCTTTCTTATCCTCCGGATTTAACACGTCGTTAAAATCACCAATACAACACCAAGGAAGATTGGATTGAGCGTTAAGATTCCTCAACAAATTCCAAGACGCTCTTCTATTTATCCTTTCTGGGAAACCATAAAAACCTGTAATCCTCCATTCTCCAATACTGTCTTCTTTAATCTCCAAATCAATATGATTACTTGAAAAACTCTTAACACTGATCGACTCCGTATTTTTCCAAAGGACACAAATTCCTCCCCCACGCCCCAATCTGTCAACAGTAAAACAACTTTCAAATCCAATTCTTCTACGGACCTCCTCTACACGATTACTATGAGCTAACGTTTCAAAAAGGAAAATAATTTCGGGCCTATGAGCTCTAACAAGCTCGCGAATAACTGGAATTGCCTGAGAATGGCCCAACCCACGACAATTCCAACTCAAGACTATCATTGGGCTCGGCGGGTCTGGAGCCCAGAACCCGCCGTTAAAAAATTAGTAGAGTCTCTTAGAGCCAAAACATTTTCCTTATTCTCTGCCAATTGATTCTTATCGATTGCACCAGGATTTTGTTGGGTAACCACTCCATTTGGGCCTCTACGCCTTTTTCTATCCTCACCACAATTCAGGCCCATAGAAAAGTCAATAGAATCTTCCAAGATATTCAAATTTGAATTATTACTTACCTTATCCGAATCAATTGGGCATTTACTCATAGTTACAAGTGATTTTGTAACTGCCATAACTGACCCACTAAAATCTCCAGGATCCTGATTTTTAGCACGATTTTCCTTATCTAGATTAACTGCATTGACGTCGTCATCTCTCGTCGGCATCTTCTCCGATGAACTGTTTTCCGACCTACCATCATCACCATCATCATCTCTGAGCCATTTTGCCGCCTTCTCTATTCCCGAAACGCCTATTTGGTGCTTTCAACCAGACCCCCACTCCTTTTGAACTTCCTATTAGCCATGTTTAACCTTCTTCCACAAAATCTTTCTCCATGTCCCATTAGTCCACATATGTAACAAAAAACGCCAAGCCTTTCATATTTAAAACTCACCATAGAATCTACCCCTGCTTGCCTTTTAATTTTTTTTTGAAACGTTTTAAGGGCAAGCGAACATCAATCAGAACTTTTATCCGCATGTACGTTCGCCACACCGATGCATTATTGTTTGGATCATACTCCAAGAATTTCCCTACAAAGTCGCCCAGTTGCTTTCCCACACTTTCTTTCATAAAGCCAATCGGTAAATCATAAATTTGAACCCAAAAAGCAGAATACACCAATGGTAGTGCCGATGGAACATCCCCTGTTTTCAGACGATGTAGTATCAGAAGATAGTTATCAAAATACCAAGGTCCACCATCCCAAACTCTACTAAGATCATTTTCATGATAAAATCGGAATAGGAAACGCTGAGACCCAATTTCACGAATATTAATTCCTTTTACTGGACGCCAGATGCTAGCCATTCTATTCTTCATAATGTTAACATTTATATTCCGATCAGTCAGGAACCGCCCAATAAGACACAGATCAAATTCTGAATTTGAGATATCTCCATTTTCCTCATCCAAAATAACAACTTCTTCTTCTTCTTCCAAAAGTTTCAAGTCTGCCAGATTTGCCTCCATAGGATGATTAGTCTCTGATCATATGAAAAAGATAAGAACAAAAGATCTCGAAATTGAGATAGAGCTAAGAACTCTCGAAAGTGAGAGAAAATGTCATGGAGTTAAGATTCCGGAAAAATGTCAGAGAGTTCTTTGGCATTAATTTTTATATGAGACTTACTCTTATAATCTTATTATTAGTTTTTTTTTTTGACAAGTCATTATCATTATTAGGGTCCTAATTAGTAGTAAGTACTATCAGTTACACCAAAATTTCCTTAAATATTATTTTGAGATATTCCATATATACATTGTCCATATATAATTAGAATATATAAAAATGTTTTTCACATGATAGAATGTGTGATATTTTGGTATCCTAATTCCTATGTCGGAAAATTGCAAAATTGGTCCTATAACTATAAACAGCAGTTTGCATTTCGGTCCTATAACTATTGAATTTGCAAAATTAGTCCTGTAAGTTTGAAAGTTTTTGCAAAATTGGTCCTATGTGTTTTATACCTGTGATTTCGGTCTTGTAAGTTTGAGTTGTTTGCAAAATTGGTCCCTGGGTTATTTCATATTTTCAAAATACCAAGAATACCCTTATGCACATAATTGGCTTATTTGACTAAGCGCTTTGCCTAAAATGTTATCGAGCCGGGTTTATTAAGAACTTTAAGTTATATTTATCATTTTATATAATTAACAATTGGTGAGAAGAATTTTCTCCGAGAAAAATGGATCTGCGGGCGAGTGTTCAAGATGTATACCCTACGGGAGATATCGTCAAATTTTGACGATGTATGCACAAAACACTAAGACAAGATAACATATTGGAATAATCAATATGTTGAAAAAGAACTCGCATGAGCCGATAGAGAAACCTTGAGACAATGCGAAAAACAAACAAAGATATTTTAAAGTATCACTCCGCCCCGCAAGTACCCGCCCCGCCCGCCAAGAATTTTTAGTTGTAAAATGTATTTTAATATATATTTTGCGGATATAATTTATATTATAATATAATTTTTATGTATTTTTATATTATATTTAATATTTACAAATTGATAATAATAAATTTTGTAAATAATATTTTATAAATATATATTTTTTATTTTTTAATTTTATTTAATTTAAAAGGCGAGTAATCTGTCGACCCGCCTCGCCCCGTTCTAGGCATGGGGCGGGTCTCGGTCCCGCCAACCCGTCCCGCCCGCCCGCCCCATTGCCATCCCTATAAAATTACTAACTTTAGAAAGATAAAGGACCAAAAATGCTATTTAGCCGAGGAAGGGCAAAATTGTGCAGAACCAAAACTCGCAACTTTTAAAGATAAAGGACTAAAATTGCAACTACCCCAAAATTACAGGACTAAAATTGCAATTTACCCTTCCTATGTTACAGGCTCACAGCTGGATTGATTAATCAACATAATAATTTACTTTAAATTTTGTATTACGTTTCCTTTTAAATTATCAATAAATTTACTTCTAAATTTTTAGGCCGTTTCCTTTTAAATTATCAATAAATTTACTTCTAAAATTTTCACTGCTTAAATTGTCAATAAATTTAATTCTAAATATTGTATTCAGTTACCTTTTAAATCATTATGTTTTTTCTATCCTGGAGGCCACGAAGCACTTATACGAGACACGGGCGACGATATGACACGACATGAATACATTATAGTTTGAAATGCTTATGATACGGTACAATATATATACATATAAGATTATATATTTTTTTAATTAAAAATATAGACGTACTAAATACAGTTAAAAAATAATGTTTTAAACATTAAAAACTATAATTTCATAATACTTAAATCTGATTGTTTCTTTCAAATTGAGACGTCTAGGTCGAATTTCTTCCCAATTAGATACAATAGATATGTATACAAGAACTATTCATGGAGTATCATATAAAGTCTCATGTCAAATACGTATCTGATACATGTATGTTGTTCTCACGGAAGTGTCTGTATTTCCGAGCTTGGAGGTCATTGTTAGTTGTTACGATTGCGGGGTGATTTGGTACAATAAATGTCGCATATATTATAGTGCAATATTTTTGTTCTAATTTCTAACGCATTAGACTCATGATTTCTTGTGGTGAATTGAAATATTCTTCTACAGCTCAACCGATCCATAATCCATGCCTATAAACTCTCATTCATATTATTATTTCAAAAAGCTACCAACTTTTTTTTTTTAATCACTTTCCTCTCCACTATTACCAAAACACACACTAAAACAACATAAAAACACACACATACACACACCAAACTAACACGAAATTCACACACACAAGCCATAAGTTAAAAGTGCAATGAAGTTATCAAAAAAGCTACTGCTTTTTACATTGTTCAGCTTATTATGCCTTGATTTTACCAGGCCCAGCAATGCTTCTAGAGAAAATGAGAGACAGGTATTCTCACCACGTCTTTAATTTTTTTATTATTTACTCGGTTCGTATTCTGTGTTTCAATTTAGTGTTAGCTCGTATTTTTCGTTACACATATGGAATAAAAAGTGAAATAAGCTGAAACAAAATTTTCGAAATTAGGTTAGGACTTGACATGAATCCTACCAACTCAATTGTCTCATGCCTCAAATTCTTTGGCCATTAATGTTAAGCTCGCCTCAGGTCTCAAAATCTCAAGTCGATACTATTTTATAATATATGTAGTCCAAATGTGAGCCCCTTTGTTAATATTAAATCTAGAGGTGTCAAATGGGTCGGGCCGGCCGCGACACGCTTGACCGAAGGAGAAAATTGGGCCGGCCAAATAAGAATCGGGTCTCTAATTTCGACACCCGTCCCGCCCAGAACATGAAAAATACACTAAAGATGCAGGTTGACCGAGCCGGTCCAAGATCTTGAGCTAGGCTTTGAAGCCCAAGTATTTTTCGAGCTTGGAATATTACATCCCAGATTCGGTAAAAATATCGAATGGCGTAGGGTCAAAATTGACAATTTAATTAAATCACATGTCGATACTATTTTTTAATATATATAGTCCAAATACGAGCGCAATTGTGAATATTAAATTTTTAGCTCACTATTTGTTCGTAAGCCCATTTGTTAAAGTTCGCCCGAGGTCTCAAAATCTGAAGTCCAATATTGTTTGATATATATATATTTTTCTTGAGTACATATTGTTTGATATTTAGTTAAATGGAGTATATGTTGCAAGAAGTTATGCAATGTCAAAAAATAATTGCAAATCATATGCTTTATTTTATTTTTTCCTCCCCAATAATTTTGGGCATTATGGTTAATTAATTAGGATAATTACAAAAAAAAAAACTCCCTAAGGCTTGGCGATATTTACAAAAAACCCAAAGAGTTTTACAAATTAAAAAAAAAAAAAAAACTCAAGATTTGATTCGTCTTACATCTACCCCCTTCATAAGAAATATATTTCAAAAGCTCCCCCGATATTTGTAGAAATATTACGGTTGTCTTCTTAAATTTAAGAAAAATCAAATATGAGGAGGATTTTTGTAATTTTAAAAGATTTTTTGTAATTAGCCCAAATATTGGGGGTGTTTTTGTAATTATCCCAAATTAATTTACCTGTGAAACTGAGATTTTCTTGTGGTCGTTTTTGTCAAACAGACATACATTGTTTACATGGGAGAATTGAAGCAGAACACAATATCAGTGATGGATGTACACAACAGCCTTCTTTCAGCAACAATTGGAGAGTAATTACAACATTTATGAAATAACTTTATTTTATTATTATTAAGGGATAATTACAAAAACACCCTAAGGTTTGGGTTAGTTACAAAAAAACCCAGACATGTTTCAAAATTACAAAAACTCCTTCATGTTTCATTTTGTCTTAAATTTAAAGGGGAGTGATCTGTAATATTTTTGTACATATCGGGAGTTTTTTGAAATGTTTTGAAAATCAGCGAAGAAATGTAAGACAAAATCAAACTTCAAGGTTTTTTTTTGTAATTTTCAAAGATTTCTATTTTTTTTTTATAATTAGCCCAAACCTTAGGGGTGTTTTGTAATTATCCCTTATAAACAATCACTTTTTCAAAAACACCCTGAGGTTTGGGTTAATTACAAAAAAACCAGACATGTTTCAAAATCACAAAAACCCCTTCAAGTTTCGTTTGTCTTAAGTTTAAGTGGGGTAATCAATATTTTTGCAAATGTTAGGGAATTTTTGAAATATTTTTGAAAATCACCGGTTAAAATGTAAGATGGAATCAAACCTCAACGGTTTTTTTATTTCAAAGAACTATGGGTTTTTTTGTAATTAGCCCAAACCTTAGGGGTGTTTTTGTAATTATCCCTTGTTTATAATTATATGTTGATGATGGTGTAATTTGCAGTGAAACAATAGCTAGGAAATCCAAGATACATAGCTATGGAAGGAGTTTCAATGGATTCGCTGCACGATTACTGCCTCGTGAAGCAGAACTACTAGCACGTATGTTGTGAAAAATATGTTATTATTTGGGTTAACTATAAAAATTACCATTGCAGTTACTCTAATTACAAAAAAATATACAGTTATTTTTCAAAATTACAAACGTGATATTTGTTTCTATTTCACAAGTTGCAATGTCAATTATTTGTTAAAAAAATACAAACTTTAAGGGCCGTTTGTTGAGAGTGTTTGCAAACACTTTTGCTTTTTAAGAAGTGATAAATCGTATAAACAAAAATAGTTGAAATTAGAAGTTATTAGTGCTTGCAAATAAAGTCGAGAAGTGTTTGAGAAAAAAAAAAAACTTTCAAAATCAAATTTTGGATAAGTAGACAAAAATACCAATATATGAGTGATATGGTATTTGGATATAGACAGACCAACTTTACAATAGGATAAAAATTTGAGGATGAAAATGTCAATTTTTTTTCTAATTTACAAAAATACCAAAAGAACTTTTCTCCGACCTTAATTTTTACATTTTGATTTTGTCAAAAATAAAAAACGTTTAGATTTTGATTAAATGAAGTAGAGGCAATAGCAAAAACTACAACATTTCTTTCAACTAAAAGGTGAGAATCATTTTTTTAGTGTTTGTAAACACTCTTGTCATACTTCAAAGGGTATTCGTAATTTTGAAATATTGTTGGGTCTTTTTGTAATTAGAAGATTAAATCTCAAGGGTAGTTTTGTAATTATTACTCACCCTTTTCATTTTTTTCAAATGTACTTCAATTTACTCATGGAAGACTTATGTAAAAGTTTATTACAAAAATAGACTTTTTAATTAGTGATTTCGCAAAAAGCTTTAGTTCTGACTTCAGATGAATTTCTTCGGAAGATTGACTTATCTAAAATTCCATTTTAAATTAATCATCAAACATCTATTATTATGAATTATTATGAAATGAACTTTTACGTCCAAAAATACACATGAAAGGTGTTCCCAAATAAATAGTTAATTACATGGACATCTTATTGTTTATTCTTCTTATTTTATTTTAGGGATAATTACATAAAAACCCTGAGGTACGGGCTACTTACAAAAAACCCATATATTTTTGAAAATTACAAAAAACACCTTAAGGTTTGATTTTGCTT
This sequence comes from Rehmannia glutinosa, assembly GCA_016081115.2. Lineage (NCBI taxonomy): Eukaryota > Viridiplantae > Streptophyta > Magnoliopsida > Lamiales > Orobanchaceae > Rehmannia > Rehmannia glutinosa. Next base: position 824,114 of record JABTTQ020002054.1, on the reverse strand, counting down.
ATATCTTCCCTTTCATACGCAAAAAATATCTCAAAAAACCTTCGATATTTGTAGAAATATTACGATTACACCCTAATTTAAGACTGAACAAAACCCGACTAGTCTTTTTGTAATTTTGAAACATCTCTTGATTTTTTTGTAATTAGCTCAAACCTTGGGGGTGTTTTTGTAATTATGCCTTTATTTTATTTTGTTTTTTCAGAGAAAGAAGGCGTTGTTTCTGTTTTTCCAAACAAAGTCCATAAACTTCTCACAACAAGATCGTGGGATTTTCTTGGATTACCAGAGAATGCGAAGAGAAATCATCAGACAGAGAGCGATACCATAGTTGCCGTCCTTGATTCAGGTATCACTTGAATTTGCTTTTACAATACAAATTCCCTATAGAAATTTATGCTTATTTTTCTTCTACATTCGTTTTTATGGCGCAGGAATATGGGTCGAATCCCCCAGTTTCAGTGATACTGGATTTGGACCTCCCCTCAGAAATGGAAGGGCAAATGCGACAAGGGCGTAAACTTCACTGGTTGCAACAAGCAAGTATTCTAAATCCATACGACATTTTCACTGTATTTCCATTAATGTCTCAATTAATTTAGGTTGAGTTTTGGGTTTGAAGAGACGATTTGGGATAATTACAAAAAACTACCTTTAAGGTGTGACCTAATCACAAAATAATCCAAGTTATCTTTCAAAATTATAAGTATCAATTGACATTTGTTTCTATATTACAAAATTAGGCGCCGTAACCTTGGAGTATTTGTTAGGTAAATAGCCGTGTTTGTAAGGCGTTAAGGGGTATTTGTAATTTTGAAAGATTGTTGGAGTTTTTTGTGATTAGGCTAAACCTTATGGGTAGTTTTTGTAATTATCCATAAGAATTTCAAATAAGTCAATGTAAGTTGGATTTTGAAATAAACTACAAAAAAGTAGTTCAGAACAGAAGCTCAATGATTTAGAATCCATTATATTTCGAGATTACATAAACAAACAAGCTCAATAGATTTGGATTCGAATTGCTTACTTCAAATTCTTCAATCCAATTGGAGCCCAAGTGAATCTCACGTGTATAATATGGGGAATAGATTTTTTGTTCTTTGGTGTTGTACTTTATGTTCCATTAATCCAAAACGACACATGTTAGTGACGAGGCGTAGATAGGGGGGCCAGGGGGCCCCCAACACACCCCAAATTTTTTTTTTCCTGTCCCGTTTTTCAGTGGAAAAAAATTAAAAAAATTTATATGTGTTTTTTAAAGAGAAAAAATAATTGAGCTAGGGGAAAATGAGGGGAAAAAGTTTGGGCTAGGGGTAGCGGTAGGGGCTCACTACGCCCCGTTAGTGAGATAAGCATAAGTTATTGATTGTTTAACGGTTATTTACATGTGTAGTTCATCCAGGATGAATGAAACAGAAATCAACTCGTAAAATATGACGTATTGAAATACCATATGAAATACTAGCTAAGACGTCGAGGCGTAGTTGTACTTATTAGCGATCTCGTTTAAACTTTTGACAAAAAAGTCATCGGTGCGCGATTCTTCAATTTCGGAGGCATTGCATACGATGACGAGACGACTCCTTTGGACACCGAAGGCCATGGGACCCACACGGCCTCCACGGCCGCCGGTGTATCCGTGGAAGGCGCGAGCGTATACGGCATCGCAGAAGGCACCGCTCGAGGTGGGGTCCCATCAGCCCGGATAGCTAGTTACAAAGTGTGCTGGGGCGGTGGCTGCCAGGATGTGGACCTTTTAGCAGCGTTCGATGCAGCCATAGCCGACGGAGTTGATGTCATATCTGTATCCATAGGGGGGCCATTGCGTAACTTCACGCAAGATTCTATAGCCATCGGATCATTTCATGCCGCTAAGAAAGGAATCCTGACTGTCTGTGCGGCGGGAACGAAGGACCGGCTGAAGGAACAATTGAAAACGTTGCGCCGTGGATCTTGACAGTTGCTGCTAGCACTATTGACAGAAAGCTTGAGACAAGTGTCAAATTGGGCAATGGAGAAAATATTTCTGTATGTTTTTTGTTCTTGTGGTCTAATTTTGGGCTCCATTTGATTTCTAATGCTTTGGTTGGTTTTGTTTGGCAGGGGGTTGCAGTTAATACATTTGCTCTTAATAAAAGCTTCTACCCTTTGATAAATGGAGTTCTTGCACGAAATGAAAATGTTAGTGGAGATTATGTTGGAAATTTCAGGTACCTTAACATTTTGATCTTTGTACTTGAAAATAAGAGTATGTTGTCTGTTTTAGACTCTGTCACAGGTCATTTATATTTGTTTTGAATTTGCATTCTGTAGCATTCAAATTTAATCCTCAAACTTAGGGTGTGTTTGCAAACACCTAAAAAAAGTAATCGTTAACTTTTGCTTCTAATTCTGCATAATTCAAAAATATAGGGAGATGTACTTTAGATTTCTGATTTTAGTTTTGGTTTGATTTTCACACAAATAAAACATCTTTACAACTTATTCACTGAACATTCTTTAACTTGGGGATAATTACCAAAAAAAAAAAAAAAACTGAGGTTCAATCTAATTACAAAAAAGTCCAGGGTTTTTTTAAAATTGCAAAAAATCTATGTGGTTTGACTCCGTGTTACATTTTCCCACTTTTTTAAGCGAAAAATATTTCAAAACCCTTCTGAATATTACAATTGTCCCCTTAAATTTAAGACAAAATCAAACCTGAGGGGTATTTTATAATTTTAAACATCCCTGGATCTTTCTGTAACTAACCCAAACATTAATTTTTTATTTATTTTTGGTAATTATCCCTTTAACTTATTCAATGTTTAGCTTCTTTTTGCAAACACTACAATCTAATTCTCATCTAATTTTCACTCATCAATAGCCATACTGACTTAGAGGGTGTTTGACTAAGCTTATTTAAAACATCTTGTAAGCTTCTACATCTGATAAGTTGTTTTAGGAGCTTATAAGATGTTAGATCTTATTTTAAAAATAAGCTGTCAGAGAGTTTGGATAAAATAAGATAGTTGATCTTATAAGCTGTTTTTATATCTTATAAAATTATTAAGTATTTTTTTTGTGTTTTGAATGTTTAAAATAAGGAGCTTTTAAGCTCTTTTAGAAAAAAATTGGGTGGAGGTACTTTTTTTTAGGAGCTTATAAGCTCTCTAACAACTTTTTTTTAGAGTTTATAAGCTCTTTTGGAAAAAAATTACCAAACACATTTTAAGAGTTTATAAGCTCTTAAACATCTTATAAGCTGTTTTTAAGAGCTTATAAGCTCAGCCAAACACCCTCTTAATAATTCTTTGTCGCAGTGCCTGTGAGTCAGATACATTGAGCGAAAGCAAGGTAAAAGGGAAGATCGTTTATTGCCAGGGAGGAAGCGGTGTTTCTGTCATTCCACTCCTAGGCGGAACGGGCACCATCATGTCCGACGACACGTACTTGGACGATGCATTTCCCACAATTGGACCAGGAACCTTTGTTAGTTATGACGACGGTCAAAAGATCGATAAGTACATAAATACCACAAAGTACTATTTTGATCCACAAAAAATAGTGTTTTTTCCCCTTAATTAGAACCAGAGTTAAAGGCTAAGCTAACATTTAACATTTTCGGCTTATAGATCACCACTAGCTGTTATATACAAAACAAGAGGTGTTCATATGACTGCGCCCTCCGTAGCTCCGTTTTCATCTAGAGGACCTCAAGAAATAAGTCCTAACATACTCAAGGTAAAGTCTTCCACAATTAAATTCTCTCTCTGCTCGTTTCCTTTTTTTGGGATAATTACAAAAACTACCCCTAAGGTTTGGGTATTTACACAAAAAAACATAGAAGTTTCAAAATTGCAAAAACTATCACGAGGTTTGATTATGGCTTAATTTTAAGGGGTTAACTGTAATATATCTGTAAACGTAAGGGTGGCGTTTGAAATGATTTTTCATATTAAGGGGCGAAATGTAAGACGAAATCGAACCTCAAGGGGTTTTTATAGTAATTTTGAAATTTATCTGGGTTCGTTTGGTAATTAACCGGAACTTCAGTGGTAGTTTTTGTAATTATCCCTTTTTTTGGCACTAAGTATGAAATGTGTACAGCCTGATATCGCTGCGCCTGGAGTTGACATATTGGCGGCTTTCACTAAGTTCACCACGATGACTAGATTGGACGGTGATGATAGAGTTGTAAAATACAACGTGCTATCTGGAACTTCAATGGCTACCCCTCATGCTGCCGGGGCTGCTGCCTTTGTCAAAACCTTCCATCCAAGATGGTCTCCTGCTGCCATTAAATCTGCTCTCATGACCACTTGTGAGCTTTCTGTCTTTTTCGTACACACACCTCCCCAATACCCTTGTTTTTTACTGGACCGGACCACTTGTAGAGGTTTTTTTTAACTAGTCTACGAATTTTATGATATGTTCTTATACACTAGGAATAATCACAAAATACTTACTAGCTTGAGGTTTAGCCTAATTTTTTAAAAAAAAAAACCAATTATCTTCAAAATTGTAACGTGGTTGATTTTTTAGTACCTGAACTATACACACTTTGCCAGTTTGGTAATCCACATTTGCGATTGACCAATTTAGTAACCAGACTTTACGGATTTTATAAATTGATACATATTTCAACTGGGCACTTTGACGTTGAAAGAGGTATCAACTTATAAAATCCATGCAATCTAGGCACTTAATTAGTCAATCGCAAATGTTGGGTACCAAATCGACAAAATGCCTATAGTTCAGGCATTAAAAAATCAATAACCCAAATTATAAATCTATTTTACAAGTTGCACCCTATTGAGGGGTAATTTTTAAAACAACCCTGGACTTTTTTTGTAATTAGATTGAACCTCAGTTTTTTTTTTTTTTTTTTTTTGTAATTAAGCTAGATTTCAGGGGTTTTGTAATTATCCCTTTATACACTAATTACACCTTTTTTGTTGAATAAATGATCGATATGGACACGCTTTCTGCAGCAACGCCAATGAAGATAAAGCCACTGGAGGCCGAGTTAGCCTCCGGCTCAGGACAAATCGACCCAATGAAAGCATTGCATCCCGGTCTGATATACGACATAGACACAATCTCCTACATAAGTTTACTCTGCAGACTCGGGTACACAAGCAAAGACATAGCTCTGCTAACAGGCAACAACAAATACAACTGCTCGAAAATCCCACAAGCAAAAGGAGCAGATGGGATCAACTATCCTTCGATATATTTCCAAGTCAAGAATAGAGAATCCGCCATCTCGGCAGTGTACTATCGCACCGTTACTAACGTTGGGGTCGGTAAATCGGCATACAAGGTTCAAGTTGAGTCCCCGAAGGGCCTTTCTATTGAAGTCAACCCCAATGTGTTGACATTTGATCGCCCGTACGAGAAAAAGTCGTTTACAGTGACATTGGAAGGGAAACTGCCCCAAAACGAGACGTACATGTCGGGGTCACTAGTGTGGAGTGACTCCAAGCATAATAGTGTTAGAAGCCCTGTTCTTGTGTCTTATTACCAATATTAGCTTATATCTTGTTTGGACTTGTGGATGGGATTTGTAAAACTGTATGGATTGAATATAACTGTGTTGTTCATGGATAATTTTATGGGATAATTGCAAAAAGGCCCTTGAGGTTTGGGCTAATTACAAAAAAAAAAAACCAAGAGGTTTTTGAATTTTACAAAAAAAAAAAGAATAACTAACCTTTGAGGTCTGATTGTTTATTAAATTTAGAAGGGTAGTTGTAATATTTTGATGAACGTAAAGAAACTTTTAAAATGTTTTATACATGTGAAAGGGAAAAATTTAAAGGGTTTTTTTGTAATTTCCAAGAATTGCTGGTTTTTTTGGAATTAGCCCAAACCTCCGTAGGCATTTTGTAATTATCCTATTTTTCTTTTTTTTTTTTTTGGAAATGTATATATTGTTTGGATCGTAGGCTTATGAAAGTAGGTTGTTTGAGTAGGATAATATTATATCATTCAATATTAGTGATTATATAGGATAAACACTAGAAATGTTCAAAATGGCCCTAAATAATTAAAAAAAAAACAAGAATCATGGCCGTAATGGAAAATCCTTTGTTTGTTGGATCAAAGCCAAAGTTGAATTAAACAACACCAACATGATTATTGTGGAAGCTCAATTTTTACATATTCCAAATACTTGATATTCCATGATTATAAAAAAGATCAAGCCTAATTTATGATCCCAAACAAGCCTTAAGACTTTATTTATCGAAGGAATATATTTCTTAATTACTTGAACTCATTTTTTAAAAAAGCAGCTGTAAAATAGACAACACGGAATATATGGAGCAAACAAGAATAACAATTGTTGCAGCAAGTGCAGGCAAAAAGCTGAAATCACAGCTTATTTCATATTGCTAGGATTTGATTCGTGAATCAGAAGTTGAAACTTCTGATAGAGATACATCTCCAGCCAATTTCCCATTTCCATTGCGCTCATAGTCCTCGTTCGCCTTATGTATCTGATTAAATAAGGATACGGAAATAACGAGTTAGTGTTTAGCCTTATCGCGTCGACGGAATAAAAATTAATAGATGGAACTTTAACTCGTTAACGATTTGTTAATCTGTTAGTGACACGATCTGCTTTTAAAAACATATATGATAATATCACGTTTACTTGTTGATGACACATTAGCTGTACGATAGCTAGCCTAATACTTTATATGTTCTTATTGGATAGTTTGTAGTTTGTATCGTGTATAATCGTGTAATCTGTTATCGTTATATTGTTCACACTTAATCAATTTTTGAAGAAAAAATCGATTTATAGTGTTGTTGTGTCGTGTCAACACGGAAAATTTCATGTTCGTACTTGTGTAAGTACAATCCTTTATCACGTCGCGTTCGTATTTGAACTTATCGTTTTATGTCGACATGAAATATTACATGATTACACGATTAGCCACTCCTACTCTTGATGGTGCAATTTGTAAAAGAAATTAAACAAATATCAATGGTATTTTAATTCCAATTCTCAAAGAAAATTGTTTTATTTTTTTTAGAAAAAATAGACTAAATCTCAGGGATAACGAATGATTCACTATTCGTGCGAATACCAAGGAAATGGATCCTCTACATTTCCATTTGGTAAATTTTGTGTAATTTTAGAGAGAGAAAGACACAAGAATAAAAAATGTGTGGAACCTATTTTTTTATTCAAACATTTTCTTTATCATTGTGTGTTTTTTTCACTCCGAAATTTATACAAAATTTACCAAATGAAAATATAGAGGATCCATTTCCAAATACCAGAATGCAATGACATTACCTCGACTTTGTCCAAATTGACTCCATTTTCCTTGAGAAATGATAGAAAGATATCTAGCCTATCATCGGTTGGCTTATAGTGTCCGCTATAACTGGTGATGGACTGAAGAAATTAAAATGTGCTAGCATCATTAGGTAAAAACGATTGGTAATTTTGTTTAGTTATGAAATATAAAGACAATCAGTGGCGGAGTCAGGATTCCAACTTAGGGGAGGAGGGGACACCCAAAAAAATGGATTGAGTTGATAAATTTAAACTATCAGAAAAATGTTCATATACTAATCAATACTTAATAGTTTTACTTTAAAAGTTAAAACACAACTACTTCAACTTTTTATCAAAGTTTTGGGGGGCAAATATAAAGTAATTCCTTTATTTTAACTAAAAAAATAATTTGGAAAACTTTTGGAGGGGTAAATATTTTTCGAAAACTTTTGAGATTTCTTGTTCCACTTTTCCTATTTCACTCCTATTCCACTACATTCATTAACACATGTACACGATGATGTCACCTAATGTCATAATTATACATGTGTCATTCATCAAGTGTATGGAATAGGAAATGGAATAGACAAAGTGGCTAATCCCCTATATCCGCCCCTGCTTGCAATTGCAGTAGTTGAGACAACAGTGCTGATTAAAAATTAAATAAGGGGGTAACTACAAATAACCCCCTTGAAGTTTGGGGTGAAAAATTACATAACCCCCCTTTTTTGTTTTATTTTGTCTTATATTTTTACCCGAACTGTTAGTTACAACAACAACAACAAACTAAGCCTTAATCCCACTACGTGGGGTCGGCTATACGGATTATATCGCGCCATCGTTTACGGTCATAAGCCATGTTTTCATTTATTTCTAGGTATAACATGTCTTGTTTAATAGCTTCTTTCCAAGTCTTTTTAGGCCTACCTCTGCCTCTTTTGATTTGTGTGAGTGATTCCCTACCTTCTAAACGTCGCACAGGTGCATCTAAAGGTCTCCTATGAACATGTCCAAACCATCTTAGTCGCGTTTCTCTAATTTTCTCATCTATGGGTGCTACTCCCACTTTGTTTCTAATGTGTTCATTCCTTATTCTATCTAATCTAGTGTGTCCGCACATCCATCTTAACATTCTCATCTCTGTTACCCTCATTTTTTGTTCGTGTTCATATTTAGTCGCCAACATTACGCTCCCATAAAGCATTGCGGGCCTTATGGCCGTTTTATAAAATTTTCCTTTCAATTTTAATGGTATTTTACGGTCACAAAGGATAGAAGATGCACTCCTCCATTTATTCCAACCCGCCGGATCTTATGTGTGACATCTTTATTGATTTCTCCGTTCTCTTCAATTATAGATCCTAAGTATTTAAAACTCTTTGTTATACTCACTTCATGTCCATCAATTTTAACCTTCGTCTCATTGTTCTGTTGTTTTTACTAAAGTGACATTCCATGTATTCTGTTTTAGCCCTACTTATAGTAAAACCTTTTGATTCGAGTGTTTCTCTCCAAACTTCCAATTTTGCATTTACTCCTTCCCTTGTTTCATCAATTAAAACTATATCGTCCGCAAATAGCATATATTCGGGATGGATTTTTGTAAGTGTTTAGTGATTTCATCAATTATTAGGATAAAAAGGTAAGGGCTTAGAGCGGATCATCCCCGATGCAAACCTATAGTGTTTGGGAATTCACTAGATATTCCCCGTTGGTGTCCTAATACATGTTGTTATATCATCATACATATCTTTTATGGTATCTATATAAGCTATTTTTACCCATCTTTTTCCAATACGCGCCACATTATATCCCTTGACTTATCATATGCCTTTTCAAGGTCAATAAAAACCATATGTAAATCTTGTTTTCTCTCGTTATATTGTTCGCATAATCGCTTAATTAAGTGTACTTCAATTGTGGACCTTCCGGCATGAAGCCAAATTGATTATCTAATATACTAGTTTCATTTCTTATTCTTCTATAACTCTTTCCCATAGTTTCATTGTATGACTTATTAATTTAATTCCCCCGTAATTTGCACAATTTTGTATATCCCCTTTGTTTTTATATATAGGTATCAATATACTTTTTCTCCATTCATTAGGAATTTTCTTAGTTTTTAGGATAACATTAAATAATTTAGTAAGCCATGCAATTCCAACTCCACCTAAACATTTCCATGCTTCAATTGGTATATCATCTAGGCCAATCGCTTTGCGCGTTTTCATTTTGTTTAGTGCTTTTTCCTCGTTCATGAAGTTGAATCCTACGATAAAAGGTATGGTTTCTATTCGATTGATTGGCCTAGTTCCCCTAATGTGACTTCATTCCTCTTCGGTTCGTTAAAAAGATTATTGAAATACCTCTTCCATCGATCTTTTATGTCATCGTCTTTCACTAAAATATTATCGTTCTCATCTTTTATGCATTTAATTTGGGTTAGATATCTTGTTTGTTTATCTCTAAATTTTGTTATTTTATATATATATTTCTCTCTTTCCTTAGTATCTAGTTTTTTTTTTATAGAAATCTTCATATGCCTTGGTTTTTGCTTCATATATTGCTCTTCTTACTTCTTTTTTGCGTCTTTATATCTTTTAAGATTTTCTTCGTTTTTACAGAATATAATACTTTATAACTAGTTCGTTTTTTCCTTTACCTTCTCTTGGATGTCTTGATTCCACCACCATGACTCTTTATTCCATTTATTACCATTTGACACTCCTAATATTACTTTTGCGATCTTTTTCATTTGAGTAGTTACATAGTTCCATGTATCATCGACTTTATCTTCCACTTTCCAATCAATGGTTTCTACTAGAGATTTGACAAAACTATCTTTTTTTTCTTTATTCTTTAAGTTCCACCACTTAATTCTCGGTATGTTAATTTTCTTTCTCTTTAAGTGTATGTTAATAAGTTTGATATCCAAAACTAGTAGTCTATGTTGGGTGGTGAGGCTTTCTCCAGGTATTACTTTGCAATCTTTGTATATTTTTCTATCGTTTTTTGGTTAAGAAGTAGTCAATTTGTGATTTGTTAGGACCACTTTTAAATGTAATTAAATGTTCGTCTCTTTTTTAAAGCGGTATTACCTATAATGAAATCATAAGCAATCGCAAAAGTCTAGGATGGTTCTACCCTCATTGTTACGCGAGCTAAAGCCATATCCTCCATGGACCCCTTCATAATCTTCATTATCCTTCCCCACATGTCCATTTAAGTCTCCACCTATGATGACTTTTTCATTTTGAGGATTGATTGCATTAGAGTTTCTAAATCTTCCCAAAATTTAGCCTTAGTAGCATCATCTAATCCTACTTGAGGTGCATATACACTAACAATATTTATAAGTTCGTTTGCTACTACAATTTTAAGGGCTATGATTCTATCTCCTTTTCTAGTTACTCCTACTACTTGATCTATGAAGAGGGATCTACAATGATACCCACCCAATTCCTAGTTCTATCCATTCCACTATACCAAAGCTTATAACCCGTAGTATCTAATGTCTTAGCTTTCTCGCCTACCCATTTAGTCTCTTGGATACATATAATATCTATGTTTAGTCTTTTCATAATATCTACTAGCTCTATGGTTTTACCTCACAAAGTACCTATGTTCCAAATCACAATTCTATACTTTCTAATTTTCTTGTTATCATTTGTGTTCTTCTTATTAGTGTGTGAGGGCTCTTGTGTATTTTTCACTACACCCAAGCCCTTATGGAGGTGAAGCGGTCCTTGCCAAGACACCGCAGTCGGACCCTGTGGCGCACTCCTTACGGGGAGCATCCTAGCCTTATCACGATGTCTTATATGATCCATACCATAAGGAAATGATAAGAGTTTTACGCTGGTTGTCGACCTAACGCAACCCTCCTCCTTTATCCGGGCTTGGGACCGACAATATATAGACAAGTTGCTCTGTCTATATGCAGGCGGAGTTACCCGAACTGTTAGTTGAACCGACGAAATTTTCTGACGTCATCAGATATTTTATAATTATGTCCCTCAACTTTTCTAAATATAACAAATACTCCAAACTCTTACATTTTACAATTACATCCCTCAACTTTGTAAATAACACTAATAGGGAGACGGGCTATTTGTATTATATAGAAAAGTTGAGGGATATAACATACTGTAAAATATTTGATGACGTTGGCAAATTTCGTTAGATCAACTAACGATTGGGCAAATGTAAGACTGAATCAAACTAATTTTTTGAAACTTCAATTGATTTTTTTGTAATTAATCCAAACCTTCGAGTTGTTTTTGTAATTATCCCATTAAATAATGGCAATATCCCAACCAGTACCTTAAGTACTCCATCCTCTGCAATGAGCATTCCAGCAGCTATAGTAACACCTCCATCAAGAAAGCTGGAATGGTGGAACAATCCTTTCTTTTTCTGGACGAAATTAAATTAAATTAAATGTTTTAAGATTTAATATTAGAGTAAGTCTCGTGTGAGACCGTCTCACGGTTTAAAATCATGAGATGGATCTAACCCATTTCTGAATCAAAGCAAGCTAGACCCAAATTTAAATGGACTAGCATAGATTTAAGATCCGTCTCACGAAAATAAGTTCATGAGACCGTCTGACATGAGTTTTTGTCTTAATATTAATGGTTGATAAAGAGAAACATGAGACATATATGTAATATAATTCTACTTTATTTATTACACATTTATACCTCTCCAGTGTAGAATCTCTTGGAGACACTCATGACAAAAGTCCATGTGGATCCTTGATTTGTATCAAGAGGCTTTCCAGTTAGTTTGTGCAGTAATTTCCCACCAACAACCAAGTATTCATAATGTTCTCTCTCTTGCTGGTCACGGAAAAAAAATTGCAATTTTAGTCGTGTAATTATAGGAGTGCGGTAAAATTAGTTATTTTTAAATTCTATTTGGTTAAATCACCTTATATCTCTGTAAAAAAAAAATCTTGGATTTAGTCCTCAATTCATATAAAACTTAAAAATTGCTCGAAAAAATCTCACGTAAATGCACGACAACTCAAAAATTTGAAATATTTGAATCTCCTGGCAAAAAAAGTGTTTCCGGCCAAATGTTGAGGCTTTTTCTTAATAAACACCTTATTCGGCAACTAACTCATTGAAAACTCTCTAATTTTGTCTGGAGATTTGAAAATCCCCAATGTTTTGGCCTTTGGATACACATGTAACTCACTTGAGATTTTCTATACAATTTTCAAACTATCAGCAAATTAAGGACTAAATCCGAGAGCTTTTTAAAGATATGGCGTGATTCTGCCAAACAAAATTTTAAAATGATCAATTTTGCCCTATCAACATAAATGGAAGGGATAATTACAAAAAAACTCATAAGGTTTGGGCTAATTAAAAAAAAAAACAAGAGGTTTCTGAAAATTACGAAAATCTCCTTAATATTTGATTATGTCTTAAATTTAAGGGGTACGTAAATGTAATATATTGATAAATATAAAGTAAATTTTTGAAATGTTTTTCCCATATGATGGGGGGGAAATGTAATATGCATCAAAACTAAAGAGTTTTTTCTTTTGGTAATTTCTAAGAATCTTTGGATTTTTATGTAATTAGCCCAAATTTCAGGGGTATTTTTGTAATTATCCTGAATGGAAAGGTCCAATCATTATAATTAGATGGTCAGACATATTTAACTTGCAATTTTAGTCATGTAGTTACTACAGAACTAATAAAATTGCAATTTAAACTGTCAGTAAACCTAGATCAGACCTATTTTAATTGCATTATAAATGGTAAAATCCAATCATTCGTATCTACCGCACAAAATAAATCTAAGAAAATAATTTGCACGCACAAAGTAATGAAATTAATTTGATAACATACAGGTCCAAGATACTTGACACATTGTTGACAAAGCTTTGATCTTGGGCAGTCTTTTAGATCAACCTCTTTTCCATCTCCAAGATCCAACCTGTACAATATAAAATCCCCAATTGGCTTTACATTACATCAAGAGATAATTACAAAAACTACCCATAAGGTTTGTGTAATTACAAAAAATCCCAGAGAAATTTCAAATTACAAAAACTATACTTGAGGTTTGATTTTATCTTAATTTTAAGGGGTTAGCTTATTTCTATAAATGTTAGGGGTGCTTTTGAAAAAAAAAAAACTTATGAAGCGAACAAATTAATATAAGACAGAATCAAAACCTCAAGGCGTTTTTTGTAATTTTGAAACTTTTTTTTTTTGTAATTACCCCAAGCCTCTGTGTAGTTTTTGTAATTATCCCTCACATTAAATTGATAGTAAATAGGTTTGATTCCAAATACTGCTAAAAACCATCTTAGTCCGAGTCACCGAAGACCACCTCATCTAAAAATTTAAGTTGTTAAAGAGGTGAATCATTTAATATTTGATTAGTCTAACACGTGTTTAATAATTAATTAGTCTAACTCGGCTCCTCACATGCAGCCACGGGTGCAAACTTTGTTTATGAAACCTTACACGTGGAACATGTTGGACAAGTTGATGAACAACTTGAGTCCAAGTTGAATAAATTTACTTATTTAACTTTTTAAATAATAAAGGCCAATTTGACCTTATGAATAGTAAAGGGCAAAATTTTGCCTATAAATATGGGTTATTTTCCATTTGTAAACACACAACAAATCAAACACAAAATTTCCATCTCTCCCCCAAAGCTTTTGTAATTTTTGGTGATAATTTTCGGGCATAATTTTTTCAGTTCGCCGGAATAGGTAATCCGGTTTTCTCGTCTGATCCTGGGAAACAGACGTCCAGAATAGGGGACGAATCTGTTTTAAGGATAGTGTGTTGAACACACGATTCGAGCTAATTTTATTTTGCATACTTTGCAAATTTTATCGATTTGGGTTTTTCGATTCATATAAATTGTACTAGAAGAAATACTACTATTTTCCTACAAGCTTAAAACAGATTCTTGTTAAACTTCTGGTACTGTCTGAAATTTCCGGCTAATGTTGAATTTCTTTTAATTTGGTTTTGTTGTAATCAACAACAATCTTTATTAGCAATTTTTCAAAACTATGTTACTGTGGTCGAGAATACAAATGTTTTGATTGATAATTGCAAATTGAATACGTACGGTTGGTATCAAACTTTTGATTTCAATATTGTCCAGTTTTGTTGTTGTTGAGATTAATTTATATTATCTCTAAACTTGTTGATTAACAGGTTAATTTTTATTAAAAAAAGAAATTCTTACGGAATTACTACAAATGGTGGGTATATGTGATTATCAATATTGTTAAAGAATTTGGTTTAGTTCTTTAATAATAGTGCAATTAACTTGAGAAATCGGATTATAAAGTATATGCTTTATATCTAAGATTTGTTGAATTGGTACCAGTATGTATAATTTTTGGAATAAAACGATAAATACCCGTGCTATTTGAAGCGGAAGGAAATTGCATTTTGGACTGATTGGACTATATTTTGGACTGTTTGGACTTATTGGACTATATTTTGGATTGTTTGGACTGATTGGACTAATCTTTGGACTAATAGATTAATACTTGTGCAAATTCGGATGCAAAAAAATTGCAAGGACCTTATAATAAAAACTTGAACAATTTTTAATAAATTTGTTCTTATCGGTTTTGTTCCGATTGATCGAAGTGCTAAACTTCTTGTATTATTTATTTCAGAAATGGAATCTGAATCAAATAGTGGTGGGTCTAACCCCATTGTGCAAGCATTGGCCTTTATAGCAAACAATGATGGGTCTAACCCTGTTGTGCCAACATCGGCTTTTGTAGCCAACCCCACGTTTAATCGGAAAAGTTTAACAGCTTGAATTTTAAGCAGTGGCAACAGAAAATATTTTCTACTTGACCACATTGAACTTGACACAGTTCTTGAAGAAAAATCATCCACAACTTAGTGAGGATAAGACTGATACACAAGCGTTTAACGCTTTGGATGCTTGGATACATGCTAATTTCTTGTGTAGAAATTATGTCATAAACGGCCTTGCGATTCGTTGTACGTGTATAGCTCAAAGAAAACGCTAAAGAAGTGGATTTAAAATAAGTGAATGCGATAAATGTGTCTATGCTAAAGAGAGACCGAAATGACTATGTCATTTTATGTCTTTATGTAGACGACATGCTTATCATTGGAAGTAATGATAAAATAATTAAATCCACTAAAGATATGTTGAACTCGAGGTTTGACATGAAAGATATGGGTTTAGCTGACGTGATCCTCGGAATAAAGATTTCTAGGACTTCAAATGGACTAACACTTGATGAGTCACATTATGTGGATAAGATTCTAGAAAAATTTAGTAAGGATGACACGTTATTAGCTAGAACTCCGATAGACACAAGCAAACATCTATCGAAGAATAGAGGTGAGGCCGTGTCTCAAGTTGAATACTCACGAGTCATAGGAAGTTTAATATACTTAATGAGTTGTACAAGACCGGACATTGCCTATGCAAAGTGAGTAAATTGAGCAGATACACGAGTAATCCAGGGCATGACCACCGGAAAGGTATAGTGAGAATACTAAGGTATTTAAGATATACTCGTGATTTTGGGTCGCACTATACAAGATATCCTGCTTATTGAAGGATATAACGATGCTAATTGGATATCCGATATTAAAGACTCTAAGTCTACAAGTGGATTTTTATTCACTTCGGAGGTGCAACAATATCATGGAAATCTTCTAAGCGACGCTTATAGCTAGGTCTACAATGGAGTCTCGAGTTTATTGCTCTGAACAAGTGTGGTGAAGAAGTTTGAATAGCTTCAAAATTTCTTAGAAGATATTCCAAAATGGCCTAAACCTCGTGCAACATTTGTATACATTGTGACGATCAATCAACTTGGCGGGGCACAAAAAGCAATATGTACAATGGTAAGTCTAGACACATACGTCGTAGACACAATACCATAAGACAATTACTTTCAACTGGTGTTATCTCTATTGACTACGTGAAGTCAAAGGATAATTTAGCGGATCCGTTAACCAAAGGGTTGAATCGAGAGCTAGTTGTGAAATCATTAAGAGGAATGAGACTTAAGCCTCTAGAAAAATGAGTTGATACAATGGAAACCCAACCTAGTTTACTGGAGATCCCAAGATCTAGGTTCAAAGGGACAACCTAGTTGTAAAAAGACTCTATGATCACTGTGGGGGAGTTATCCCTGGCATGGGACAACTTAATCACCCTGGATCACCCGCCATAAGAGACCCCCTTCTCAGGGACAACCGGTAACTTAAGACCAGCGGGTCCATTCCTTAACAGTGATGCCCGTGGAGAAGAGGATAAGCAATTTGGCTTTTAATGATTCTTGTGCGTCGATAAGTCGAGAAGGGTAGTACGGGCTATCTTAAATGAGAATCACCTATCTGAGAGAGAAGTGGGGCCGCTTCGAAGAGAATTGTGTGAGGCTCAATTCTTAGAACCTCTTGCGAACCGGGCGTATGTTCGGGGCCATGAATGAACATAAACATGAGAATCAAGTATATTAGGAAGAATCTTGTGTGAGGTATATCATCGTTTACACAAAAAGGCGAGCAGTTCAAGGACATCGTGTCTCTTGATCGGCTAGTAAGGTAAATATGCTTTCACAAGGAAGGTTCAAAGGGTTACACCTACCTATCCTACGCAGATTCAACCGTTGGAATTTATCACCAAATCTTTGTATCTTAGTAATTTTCTTCATGTGGGGATTGTTGGACAAGTTGATGAACAACTTGAGTCCAAGTTGAATAAATTTACTTATTTAACTTTTTAAATAGTAAAGGCCAATTTGACCTTATGAATAGTAAAGAGCAAAATTTTGCCTATAAATATGGGTTATTTTCCATTTGTAAACACACAACAAATCAAACACAAAATTTCCATCTCTCCCCAAAGCTTTTGTAATTTTTGGTGATAATTTTCGGCATAATTTTTTTCGGTTCGCGGAATAGGTAATCCGGTTTTCTCATCTTATCCTGGGAAACAGGGCGTCGAGAATAGGGGACGAATCTATTTTAAGAATAGTGTGTTGAACACACGATTCGAGCTAATTTTATTTTGCATACTTTGCAAATTTTATCGATTTGGGTTTTTCGATTCATATAAATTGTACTAGAAGAAATACTACTATTTTCCTCGAACATGCTATATGGGTTGCGGTGAGATGGGTATTAAATAGAGATGACAATTTTGACCCGATCCGCGGGTACTGGCCCGCCCCGTTTGGGTTGCCTCGCTCCGTGACCCAGGGCAGGGTGGGGCGGGTCTGGGTCTTACTTCGCCCCCGTGGTACCCGCCCCGCCCCGCCTAGAATTTTTAGTTTAAAAATATATTTTGCATATATAATATATTATAATTTTATGTATTTTTATATTATATTTAATATTTATAATTTGATAATAATAAATTTTGTAAATAATATTTTATAAATGTATATTTTTTTCAATTTATTTTTATTTTTTTAATTTAATTTAATTTTAAACGGGGAAGAACGGATCCCGCCCGCCTGTTCTATGTACGGGGCCAGTGCAGGTCTGGGCCGACCCATTCCAACCTACCCCATTGTCATCCCTAGAATTAAATGCAGTTTAGGTTTCCTCACCAGTAAAAGAAGGGCTGACCAGAATTTGCTTTAGACCACTCATCAAAGTAAAGATGTAAGTTCTTCCCATAGCGGTGCCTCGGATCAATCTAGTTCAGATTCGCAACAATCAATATTAATCTTCACAAAATATTACCACATGTTCAAACTAAAATATAATATGGGGAAAATTGCAACATTGGTCTTGTAACTATAGGCGGTTAGCATTATTAGTCCCGCTTAATATAAGTCAATTTGAAAAGGGAAAAAATTGAATTATTCGTCGTAAAATATCATGTGAGGTGTAGGTTACTCGACTAAATTGCAAGTTTAGTTTTGCATTTATAGTGGAGTGGTAATATTGGTGTAGTAGAAATCATGATTTGCAAAAACGTCACATAAGTTTTAAAAAACTCTCAACATAAGTCCTTTGGACACTGGAAATTAGAAAATTTGCCGGAAAAATCGATGTGTACACTTTTTTAGTCAAATCCATTGAATCGAAAACCAATTTGTTTATATAGACATTATCTAATTTTGACATGATGGTTGGGACAAAGACTGAGGAAATAAAACTCGCTTGGAGTATGTTCACATAAGCAAAATTGATCTTCACATCAGCGGGTTTGGCCGGAATGTGATACATTGATGTTTCTGTCAGTTATTCAATTTTCTACGTCCAAAAAGACTGGAATCGATAGTCTTTTTGAAAAAACATGGCATTTTCTGTGAACCGTAATTTCTGCAAGACCATTATTACCACTCACCTATATGACGAAAATTGCAATTTAGTCGAGTCACGGTCACCTCACATGACATTTTCCGGCTATGATTCAATTTTTGGTGGATACTTGACAAATTAAGAGTTTTTAAAAATTACAGTGAATTTAAACAGATTGATATTGCTATCCCTAATTTTAGGATACAAGAATATTACAAGGAACGCTGGGGTTTTTCTCCTGGGAAAACACCCTTAAGCGACGCCGTCATTGGGGCTCTTCCCCATTGAACCGTTTCATTGCAAACATTCCCCCGCCAAATCTGTTTCACCTCGGATCTCAATACCCACTTTGACTGATACTTTCCTTTCCCTCTTCCCCTCGTATTTTTCTCTTGTTTGTCTCCTTATTGTCCTTCTGTTTTACTTGTTTTTTCTGTCTTTGTACTTTGCGTAACTCGCTTTTAACAGTGCAGTCACGTGGATCGTTCAACGCCTCAACCCCGTCTCCAACTTTTCCCGATTCTCCGGATCCTACCCATGGACGAGCAATTTGGATTCTTTGTGACGCACGACTCTCTCTCGGAGAGAAGAAGAGCAAACCAGCCTCGAGGTTTCGAGAGAACCACATCACATCATCGGATTTTTGACTACCATCGTGGGGAAGCTTATTGCCCGCGCACCATCGGAATCGACCAAATCTCCTCCCTCTTTCGGAAGTTATGGAACCCAAGAGGATCTCTCACTTGTAAGACTCTTCATGATAACGTGGTTTTATTTTCCTTTGGGGACATGGTGGACAAGAAGAAAGTTCGGTTGGGAGCACCCTGTTACTTGACAGATACATTCTGCTCCTCGAAGAGGCCAAGGAGGACATGGTTGTCTCTAACTACACCTTCAACAAATCACCATTTTGGATACAAGTCCATGGCATCCCATTGGGCCTAATGAACAAGGAATTTGCTACGGTGATTGGGAATCCATTGGATCTTTTATGGATGTTGACAAATGACGCTACGGGCTCGATGGTAGGAAGTTTCTCGAATCCGCTGCGAGGTTGACATATCCAAGCCGCTCAAAGAGTCATGAACATCACCTTTAAAAATCAAAACTCATGTTGCCCATCAAATATGAGCGTCACCGTTGCTTTTTTACTGCGGTTGCATCGGACATGTGGTCAAAGATTGCGACCTCCGAATCATGAAAGCTCCAAACCAAAACAATAATTTCGAATACGGCACGCGGCTTCGTGTTTCTTCAACAATCAACCCCTTCGTCTCAAACCGTAAATCTCCCATTTCCTCGAACCTAAACCCGCAACCCCAATCCACAATACGCTACCCCCTCGAAACACTACATCTCCGCCACACCACACCAAAAACCCAAACGGTTCATCATCGAACCTCGCGCCATTTCGCACTCCTTGCAAAGACCCTTCAACCTCAACTCACCTTATAGCCTCCACTTCCATACACAACTCACCGCATCTCTACTCCCCCCACATAGACCCTTTCGCTCCCACTTCGTCTATTCCCCAACACCCTACAAAATACACAGCCATTAGCAACCCCGCCGGTCAAACCTCCCAAAAATCACAACCCTCCATTTCGACCATGCCCCACTCTCAATCCAAAACCCCGCCACCACCCCCGCGAATGAAAAAAGTCCTCCCCTCTCAATTACACCGTCACCGCTCCCGTCTTACCATTGCCTACTGCGCCCCCATCTCATCAACCCAACATAAAAACTACCCCTACCTCAAAAAAGCAACACAACACTCTTCTCCACCTACTATTTCCTCCACCCGTTCCTCATCCAAGTACCCATGCTCCTCGACACCCCAGCCTAGAAAACTCGCCCGTAAATTCCGAGAAAATCCGCGTGCAAATCCATATCATCCTCTAACCCCCAACCAACAAAACAACCTCCAAAACCAAAAAAGAAAACTCCAAATTTCTGGTGTCTCTAATTACCCTCTCGAACATATTGAAGTAGAAATCATTGGCAAAAAAGCAAGAACAAATGGTCTCCTCCTCCATGACTCTCCGACAAATCTTCGACACCTTCTCATCTTCTCCATGAACAAACGGCGGGGCTTGGCAAGTTTAGCCAACCCCTGCCGATCTCCATGAATCTTCTCGGTTGGAATTGTCGAGGGCTTGGGAACCTCGAACAATTCAAGAGCTTCGCGAGTTTACTCGCCAAAGTCTCCCACTCGATATTTTTATGCGAGACAAAATGCGCACAATCCATAATCGACAAACTCAAATCAGATCTTGGTTACCATGGTATCGTTGTTGATTCTGTGGGACGAGCTGGAGGATTGGCCTTGTTGTGGCGTAAAAATATTCAAGTGTCTCTCCGTATCTTCTCTACTCGTTTTATTGATGTTGATGTTTCTTACCAAAACTCTACCTTTCGTGTCACGGTGTCTACGGGGAGCCAGGATGTCTCTCAACGCTGGAATTTCTGGAACTTGTTCAAGCATTTGAAAACTCATTCCTTTACTCCTTGGCTTTGTCTAGGGGATTTTAATGAGGTCCTCTTACAATCCGAATTCCATGGTCGAGGGCTACGTGTCGAATGGCAAATTCAGAATTTCCGAGAAGCCCTCCAACATTGCGCACTTTCAGACATGGGGTACTCTGGCTCCCAGTTCACATGGCACCGTCTTTTGACCCACCCCTACACCCAAAAAGCCCGTCTTGACCGCTGCGTGGGTAATGATGCTCTCCGATCTCTCTTCCCCCGACACATGATCGAGCACTTAAACTCCATATCCTCGGACCACCATGCTATCTTCGTCACATTGCACCATACACACAGCCAGCCGCAGCGCTCTCGTAGAAAAAATCCGTTTCGCTTCGAGGCTTACTGGATTAAATCTAAAGATTGTGAGAAAGTGATTCAGGAAAGTTGGAACTCAAGTCTGGACTCTTTGAATGATAAAATCCAAAATTGCTCTATTGGCCTTCTTCATTGGAGCAGAAAATCAGTTGGCGACTTGGATAAAAAAATTAAGGAGATTAAAAAATGTATCGAGAAGCTACAACAGGGGCGTATTACAGAAGATGTGAACACTCGGATACATGAGCTAAAAATGTTGTATGATCTCCTTCTCGAGCAAAATAACCTAAAATGGAAGCAGCGAGCTAAACAACATTGGTACAAGGAGGGCGACCGCAACACCAACTTTTTCCACAACTTCGCTGGCCAAACGTCGTGAAACCAACCGCATTGAGCAATTAAAAGATCCTTATGGTTGCATCAAAACCGACGACGCTTCACTTGAGAAAATCATCGTGGACTACTTCAAGATATTTTCTCCTCATCCAACCCCTCCTGCGACATCCACCTCGCTATTCAAGAGTTAGACCGCGGGTTTCGGCGACCATGAGCGACCAGCTTGACCAACCTTTTAGAAGCAGACGAGGTCCGCAAAGCACTTAAGGCAATGCACCCTTTCAAATCTCCTGGCCCGGCGGCTAAGCCCTGTATTTTTTCAAAAGTTACTCGCACATTGTTGGTAACGATACGATGTCACTAATCTTTGTGTTAAAATTTACGAATCACAATGATATGTCTCCTATCTCGAATTTCACTCACATTGTGCTTATACCCAAGACTAAAAATGCTGATATGATGACCCGGTTTCGTCTATTAGTCTGTAAATGTCATCTATAAATTAGCCTCTAAATGCATTGCAAAAACGAGTTTCAGCGTTTTCTCCCGGATATTATTTAAGTCTCGATCTGCTTTTATTCCCGGAAGGCTAATCACGATAACATTCTTATTGCCTATGAAACACATCATTTTATGAAAGCAAAGACGAAAGGAAAATCTGGGTCTTATGTCTATTAAACTGGATATGAGTAAAGCTTTTGATAGAGTAGAATGAGATTTTCTCTCTCCGTTATGAAATCACTTGGCTTTTCAAATTTTATCACCAATCTGATTTACATGTGCATTTCATCTTCTTCTTTCTCATTTCTACTTAATAACAAAGAATTTGGCCGCCTAACACCCCATAGAGGTATTCGCCAAGCGACCCTCTTTCCCCTTACTTGTTTATTTTTGTGCGGAGGTTTTTCTTGTCTTCTCCAGACATGGAGATTACAGGTAAGATACACGGGATCGCGGCGTGCAAAAATGGTCCACGTATTTCCCATATTTTCTTCGCCGACGACACTCTTCTTTTTGGACATGCGACAGTCACGGAAGCAAAACACCGCTATATGCAATCCGTTTATATGAAAACATCTCGGCGAAAATCAATATTGAAAAATCGAGTTTATTTCAGACCAACGCAATCCAGTAGATATTTTCTCGATTCTTCATATTTTAAGGATGCCCCAAGTCGCAAGTCATGGCAAGTATTTAGGCTGCCTTCGATTGTGGGAAAGAGCAAAAGAGAGGTTTTCGCTAGCATTAAAGACAATATTTGGATGAAACTACAAGGATGGAGAGAAACGCCATTTGTCTCAAGCCGGGAAAGAAGTTTTAATCAAGTCGATCAGTCCAAGCTTTTCCTCGTTTGCCATGTCGTGTTTTAAGCTTCCAGACCTGTTGCTCGATGATATCCAGAAGCTTGTCGCGGCCTACTGGTGGGGAGATGGTACGGATTGTAAGAAAATGCATTGGACCTCTTGGAACAAACTTTCTATCAGCAAATCCAGCGGAGGACTTGGTTTTAAATTATCGTGCTTTCAATATGGCCGTGCTCGATAAGCAAGCATGGAGAATCCTCACAAATCCGTCATCACTTCTTGCTAGAGTTTTTAGAGCTAAATACTTCCCGCACGGAGATTTCATGCATGCTACTTTAGGATCGCGCCCATCGTGGTCTTGGAGAAGCATTCTCGATCGCTCTTTAATCCAACTCAATGCACGCCGTCTTATTCGATCCGGAAATTCCACGAAGTTATGGAGTGATCCTTGGATTCAAGCTCTTCCTGGTTTCTTGCCCGGATCCTCTCCCAACACCTCACCCACTCTGCCCCGGAGTTTCACCCTTATCAACCGATCTACTTGTCAATGGGATGAAAACCTTGTGACGCGACATCTTCTCCCCGGCGGCGGACATCCTCGCTATCTCCCTACCACCGTCCCCAACTCCGATCTTTGGTGTTGGCACCACACCAAGAATGGGAAACACTCGGTTCGCTCGATGTACCATGTCATGCTCGGGTCGACTTTATCTCCCCTTCAGAAATTGCCAATGCCACTCAAGTTCGGGCATCAATCCGGTTTGGAAGACCTTTGGAAGATTAACGTCCTCCCCGTATCAAGCTCTTTCTTTGGAAATGTAGCACGTCCCACCATCGCTACATCGACAATCTTGCACGCAGGGTATTATCGCTCCGAACCGTGTCCACTTTGCTTAGCGCCGAGAACTTTGCTACCCACACGTTTTTTCTGCCCGTCGCAACACGTATATGGCAAACTGGGCTCTACCACTTCTTGCACAATTCGAGCAGCCGTGGCGTCTTTGGATCCGGAAATTATCTCCTCCCCGACGATCGCCCATTGAGCTCATATCCGCCATCTGCTCCTTATTTGGTTCTATAGAAACCGCACAAATTTGACAAGATTGCCCGGACCCCGTTCGGTTGTCCTCATGGCCCATTGCATGGTTAAAGATTTCCGGAGGCTTTTTCATGGCCCGATCGACCATCCCCCTATTAGCCTCTCATCCACTACTTGGCTCTAATTCTCACGGGCCCGAATTTATTTTGATGGTTCTATTTCCCAAGCTAATCGATGTCTTTGGAATCGGAGTGGTCTACATGAACGTCAAAGGCGAGTTTGTTTCCTCTTTCTAAAAATTCCTGTGTTTCGAACCCCGAAGAAGCCGAGTACTTAGCTTTAAAAGAATCGATGCTACTAAAAAGCTTAGACCTGAGAACATCTCTTTTTATGGGTGTTAGAGATTTTTCTAACCGCAAGTCTACGGTGTCAAGTTTTAATATAGAGTAATAAGGTTGTCGAATCCACAGGGAATAATTATCAAATTATTACTAAGTACTATCATATAGTAGTCTAACTTTATTTAGAAATTCAATAATTGATGGAGTTGATTATACTAAAAATACTAAAAATAAATTAAGACTATGTAAATATCAATGAGTTTATCCAAATGATTAAATGAATTCTAGAGGTATGATGAATCTAGTTATCCCTTATGTTGTCAATATGGTTTATCAATCATCAATTATCAATTTATAAGTCAAGATTTCTACAATAATCATTCCCTTTCTCAAGTGCCAATGATTTTAGATTCAATTGGGAAATCAATATCTCTACAAAAATCACCAATCAAAATCTCAATAAAAGCTATGAATCTTGATAAATGACTTCAAAGGATTCAAAAATCTCTCAATTCTATGAAATTCTAGGTTATGCTATTCCAAGGTCATGTATTCAATTACCTCTCTCAAGTGTCAAATCAAATACACCAAACAATCTAAATTATTGATCAAGTAATTTAGAAGCAATAGATCCAAATAACACAAATAAATTGATAGATCTAGATTGACAAACCACAATCTCAAAACATAAGTTCAAACATAGATTACATCAATCCTCTAGAATTATAGTGTTTAGCTCATGATTAAAGAAAATGAATCCATGAAAATACAACAATACATCTTACAAGATATGAAGAAAGCAACAAAATAAGAACAAGAGTTGAGGGATCTTCTCTATTTCTAGATGATAGAAGCCTCCAATCTTCTTCTCCAAATTCTTCTCAAAATGCTCAAATTCTTCTTCCTTGTCTTGTAGCTGTTTTTATTGCCTTCCCAAGGGTTCCAAGATGCCCTAATTTCAAGCCCCAAGGATGGTATTTATAGTACACAAAAGTCGAAGAAGGGGGTAGGTGAACGTAGGATTTTCCGCCCCGGGCGGCTGCGGCGCACGGGCCTTCTCGCACCACTTTCATCGCACGGGCGCTGCTGCCGCCAGCATGGGCATTGCGGCGCCCGACCTTCCGCCAATTCTACCGCATGGCGACTGGCGCCCGCCATCATCATGCAAAAAATGTTTTCCGCCCGGCGCTGCCGGGCGTTGGCGCCAGAAGCCACATGCCTTCGTCCATACCGCATTCCCACTGTTTTGGGCGCTGCGGCTTCCGGTCCCGCAGCTGCAGCCCGCCCGTCTTTAGCCAACATGCGATTTTTTTCTTCTTTATACGCGATTTCTTCTTTCTTCAAGCCGTTTTTCATCGTTTTCTTCATTTCTCGGCTACCAAATCAGTATTGACTCTACATCGACTCTAATTGAAATAAATTGGACTCTAGCGACTCTAAAAACACCCAAAATAAAACCAAATTCTAATCTAAATTACTCAAATAAGTTGGTAAAATACCAACTTAACAAATACCCCAAACTTAAGCTATTGTTTGTCCTCAAACAATTATAAATCAAAATGAAAGACAAACAATACAACAACACAAGCAACTACAAAACTTCCATAAACCAATAAAATTTGTCTAAAACTCATTTCACTATCAATCAAGCATGCATCTTAACACTTTGTGATCAAAAGTGTTGAATATTCATGAAAATTCCGTTTACATTATTCAAATTGATTTACGCAATCAAACGTTATCAAGATGATCCACTTCTAAGTATCAAAAGATAATGACTACCGGATTCCATAAAGCTTGTTATTCTCACTAATCTCCACTAATGTAGGCTAATATAACACATGGATCAATAGGACTTCCAAAGCTTGTAATGTGGTCTTAGGGTCGGGTAGGAAAATTTAGGACTAAGTGGCTCAACTCACCCAAACACACAATTACCTCTTCAAATCACCAATTTCCAAACAAAATGGCTACCTTCACTTTTGTTGAATTTTCAATTATTCTCCCTTTACGAGCCTCTATTTTCAACAATTTTTTTTTTTTTTCGAGACCCCCAAACTTGATCTTTTGCATATTTTAACACATGGGGTTTCATTATTTCTTTTTCTCGGCAACTTCATGCGAATGAACATCTACCTTACTTATCACATTCTCCTCAACCTTCAATCATTTTGTGTGTATGAGTGATGGGTAATTAGGATTTTCACATATAAGCTCAAGGTAAAAAAATTGGTTGCCAAAGAAAAAAGGTTTAATAGGCTCAAAAGGGGACACTAGTGAAATTATATCGTACAAGGGTAGTCATTTTGGCTCTAGCTTTTATTCAAAGATGGCCTAAATCATTTCCTTATGTTATTTCACCTAGGATTTCGCCTCAATTAGTGATCAAACAAGTTCTAGAATCCGGTGGGATCATACAAGCAACACTTGACTTCATTAATCATTTTCAAATAAGTTAACGAGAATTATGCATGAATATGAAATCAATGAAGCAAAATATAGATCACCACTTAAAAGCATGCTTTCGTGACAGATTCAACTCGCAATCAACAAATCTACTTAGTCATGTAGTCCTATAGTTCAACAAACTACCCGACTCGACTCAACTCAATTTTTTTTTTTTTCCTTTTTTTTTTTTGACACGACTCTGACACGACTCAAAAGACACAAATACAGATTACACCCCCAAACTTAAATTGAACATTGTCCTCAATGGGGAGTGAGAAAACTTTCCTGATAGCCGGAGCGCCTAGGACTCCTCATCGGAGTCGTATGGTAAAAAATGAACAATAGGACCCGTGGTGGTGGTATTGGGAACTGGAATTGCGGGTGTGTCTGGCTATATATCTGGGCAAGCACTCGGTTGTGCTCATTCTCATATTCTTCTCGTGCTGCGCTCTGTGGCGTTGCTCGCCTACATAAGCCCTTCTCAATTCTCGTGCTTTGCGAACTAGTGCGTCGAAGAGTCAATTATCGTGATGTGAGCGTCTAGAAGCGAAACGTCTTGCCGCCGAACCGGATGGAGCGTCGATATTCTCGGTTGGGCATGAGTATCGGGCTCGATAGCTGGTAGAGCAAATTCGGGATCAAGAATATATCCCGCACCGCCGGATTAGGCACACCGTCCTGCCCGTCATAAGAATCAATAGTAGCCGAATCTATAGGTCCCTTAGGATGTTCCAACGGCTCGGAGCTATCCCACTTAACACCGCTCTTTTTACATAACCCACAAATTAAACTCGGTAAAATTAGTCCCCCTGTTTTGGGGTGTAGCATTTTGTTATAAAGGGACATTCCAATAATTACCGCTGGGTCGAATTGTATGTCAGTAACTATGGCATATAGAAGATGAGCTCGTTCCTTATTTACATCAGCGACATGCTTGGTTGGTATCAAGTTGTTGCATATGAAGTGGTACCAAGCTTCGCCCATATCGACTAAGACTCGTATGCGGAAAAGTAGTAGCACCTCCCACAACTTTTATATGACGTACCACAGTTCCAGGCCGGCATAAAGTATTACAAATCTCCTCCATACTCGGTGGTTGCGAGATAAATTCGACATACGGTGAGTGATCCACCTCCGGAGTCCATAATATTCTCTTATCGCTTGTTGTATGAGTGTATACCATGTCTACTCCACGCATGAAAACCTCGAGTTATAGCCGTTTTGGTCTTCGCATTCGCATAAAACTCTCGGACTATATTCGGTGCGAATAGTGGTCCGGTTGTGCACAAAGTTTTTTCCATTGCTTCGATGTATCATTTGTGCAAGTTCACCATCATTCGGCCCGGTTGTAACCCCCCTTCGCGTTATGCTCTTCGAGCATAATGTGTCATAATACAACTGTTTGTTGTCTTCCAAGTGAAGAAAACGATCTTCAAAATTTTCCTCGGACGTTTGCCACTCTTTTGCCCTTGCTTTCATTCTTTGTTCTTGGCATTGTAATTGATCGGAAATCACACGAAAAATAACACAAGCAAAATACACATAGAACGCACAATGTCGAGTTAGGAGTTAGGAATTTGGTAACAACTCAAGAATTATGCATCCTTGTCATCAATTCATGATCAAATAACCTTTAGTACACAATGATGACAAGAATCAAATGCCTAGGTGTAATATTTTTCATTGAGGCATTTTAACAAATACCTTGTAGGCATATATGCACGAGAAGAGTTGAACACCAACTTTGAAATTCAATTCATGCCCATTTTTTAACACCAATCAATTCAAGCACAATATTATTCATATATCATCACAATTTATCAAGAAGTGATCACGAATTTCGAAATTATAATGATATGGAAAATTCTCACATTTCAACCCTAGGCAAGAAAAATGAAGAAAATTGGTGTATAATTGAAGCTCACTTACCCATAGAGAAGAAGAAGATGATTTTGATGATCAACTTGTTCAAGAGCCCACTTGAATGATGTCAATTGGAAGAGTGAGTGAGATTTTTATAGAAGATAATGAAATAGCTTGAGGGTTTGTGTGTGATGTTTTAAAAAAAAACAAGGTTCGACCTTTAATATTTCCAAAGAATCGATCGGGCGGCTGGCCTAGGGACAGACCTGCGCGCCCCACACACACCATCTCATGTCGCTCACTGGCTTTGTCTCAGGCGCTGCATTTCGCCTACCAGTATTTTCCTTTTTTTTTTTTATTAAAAATTTCAATTTAATCAAAAATTCAAAATCACACACAAATTAATTTACACAAAAATCACACCAAAATTCAAATAAATACACACCAAACTAAAAGAAAATAAAATCACACAAAAATTCGATCACACGAAAATCACTTGGTTGCCTCCCAAGAAGCGCTAAATTTATAGTCGTTGCGGACTCAACTATTCGGACTCAAGAAATTTCATCACCAAGTGGAAGATTTAAAACCTTCATTGCTTCGTTCCCAAAATAATGTTTCAATCTTTGTCCGTTTTACTTGGAGCAATTCCCATCGTTCCTCTTAACTCGACGGCACCATATGGAAACACACGTTCAACCACAAATGGTCCGACCATCGTGATTTGAGTTTACCTGAAAGAGTTTCAATCTAGAGTTGAACAATAACACTTGTTGGCGAGTAAGAATTCACGTCGCAAAATCATTTGATCATGCCATTTTTTCATTTTTTCCTTATACATTTTGGCATTTTCATATGATTCTTGAAAATTCTTCCATTTCGTTTAATTGAAGTAATCGGTTTTCACCGGCCTCTTTCAAGTTAAAATTCAATTTCTTAATTGCCCAATAAGCTCGATGCTCAAGTTCAACCGGCAAATGACACGCTTTGCAAACACCAATCGATACGGTGACATACCAATGGGTGTTTTATAAGCCGTGCGATAAGCCCACAAAGCATCATTGAGCTTTTGTGCTCAATCCTTTCGATTAAAACTCACCGTTTTTCAAGAATTTGTTTCACTTCACGATTGGAGATTTCGGCTTGACCATTAGATTGAGGATGGTAACCAAGCGCAATCTTATGACGCACACCAAATTTAGCAAGGTTGTTAAATAATTTATTACAAAAATGCGTACCTTCATCACTTACAATAGCTCGAGAGTACCGAACCGAGTAAAATATGCTTGTGCAAGAATTTGAGTACTACCTTAGCATCATTCGTTGGTGTAGCAATCGCCTCAACCCACTTGGAGACATAATCAACCGCAAGCAAAATGTACAAATTTCCATAGGGCGCGGAAATGGTCCCATAAAGTCAATACCCCATACATCAAACAATTCCACCTCCATTATGTTTGTCAAAGGAAGCTCATGACGCCGTGAAATATTACCAACCCTTTGGCATCGATCACAAGTTTTCACAAAGGCATAACAATCCTTGAATAATGTTGGCCAATAAAAACCAGATTGTAGTACCTTTGCGGTTCGGGTTGGCCCGAAATGTCCCCATAAGATGATGAATGACAATGTTGAAGAATTTCTCCAATTTCTTCCTTAGGAACACAACGGCGAATGATAGAATCCGTGCATCTCTTGAACAATAACGGATCATCCCATAAATAAGACCTAACATCATGTAGGAATTTTTTTTTTTGGTGTGTAGTCAAGTCCTGGCAAAACTCCTCCCGCGAGGTAATTAACAAAATCTGCGTACCAAGGTAATGATGTCTCGGCACGCATATAATTTGTTCATCGAGGAAACGATTCTTTTATTGGACTCTCAATCACCTCGTGAGGTTGCTCAAGCGGGATAGATGGTCGGCAACCACATTTTCACTTCCTTTTTATCCCTAATCTCAATATCAAATTCTTGCAAGAGCAAAATCCATCGAATTAACCGAGGTTTTGCATCCTTTTTGGAGAAAAGATATCGGATTACCGCATGATCTGTATAAACAATCACCTTTGTACCCACCAAGTAAGCTCGAAATGTATCAAATGCAAAAACTACCGCCAACATCTCTTTTTACTCGTGGTGGTATAG
The DNA here is from genome assembly GCA_016081115.2 of Rehmannia glutinosa. Lineage (NCBI taxonomy): Eukaryota > Viridiplantae > Streptophyta > Magnoliopsida > Lamiales > Orobanchaceae > Rehmannia > Rehmannia glutinosa. The sequence goes on along the minus strand of JABTTQ020002054.1, from coordinate 793,217 downwards.
TTTTGTTGGGCGTTGTCCATGGTCCTCGCTTGCATAGTAAATAGCTTTAAAATTATCTCGCTCGCCTTTGACCAAGAACGGCACCCACCTATAATCACTTGCATCGCACATGAGCTCAAATGGTTGAGTCCAATCCGCACTATCATAATCGGAGTGAAATAAGTGCCTTTTTTATCTGTTCAAATGCCTCGCAAACACAACTCATCAAAGCAAAAGATAGCATCTTTTTCAAGGAGATTACAAAGTGGTTTAACAATTTTTGAAAAATCTTTTATGAATCTCCTATAAAATCATGCATACCCTAAAAAGCTTATATGCCTTTCACATTTGAAGGTGGGGTAGCTTTTCAATAGCCACAACCTTCGCCTGTCAACTTCCAAACCTGTACAAAAATACGATGTCCAAGTACAATCCACTTCTTTGACCATAAAGTGACATTTTTCCCAATTGAGTACAAGATTAGTTTCTCACAACGTTGCAAAACCATAGATAAGTTATGCAAACAATGGTCAAAAGAAGTACCAAAAACAGAAAAATCGTCCATAAAAATTTCCATGATTTCCTCAACCATACCATGAAAAATCGCCATCATACACCTCTGAAAAGTAGCAGGTGCATTACATAGTCCAAATGGCATCCTGCGAAATGCAAAAGTACCATATGGACATGTAAAAGTAGTCTTTTCTTGATCTTCGGGGGCAATGGCGATTTGATTGTATCCTGAATACCCATCAAGAAAACAATAATATTCGTAACCTGCCAACCTGTCCAACATTTGATCAATAAAGGGGAGGGGAAAATGATCCTTACGAGTAGCTTTATTCAATTTTCTATAGTCAATACATACTCGCCATCCTGTGACAGTTCGTGTAGAAATTAATTCATTGTTATCATTTTTCACAATCTGTCATACCTCCCTTTTTAGGACAACTTTGTCACCGGACTCACCCATGAACTATCAGAAATGGCATAAATAATACCTGCCTTTAGCCACTTTAAAACCTCATTTCTCACGACTTCTTTCATTGCGGGATTAAGTCGTCTTTGGTGTTCAATAGATGGTTTATAAGATTCTTCCATTAAAATTTTGTGCATTACAATGGAAGGACTTATACCTTTCAAATCAGAAATATACCAACCCAAGGCCGACTTATGTTCACGAAGCACACGCAACAACTTATCCAATTCGGATGAAGATAATGAAGCGAAAACAATTACCGGGTAAGTTTTATCTTTTCCCAAAAATGCATATTGAAGATGTTCCTAAGTTCCTTTAGTTCAAAAGTACCTTTCGGAATATTTTCAATATTGGCATTTTCTAATGCTTCCTTTTGTTTTTCTTTTACAATTTCTTTAGCCTCAAGGAAAGAATAAACTCAAGCAAATCAATATCATCACTATCTTCCTCATCACATTTCATTATTGAATTAATCAAACAATGTTCTAACGGATCTTTTAAATCTTGTTTTATAACTTCCGTTTGATCACATTGTTCGATTTTATCAATAAAATGACATGTGTGAGGTTCCTCTTGAAATTTCATTTGCTTTATAAATGTTAAATAGTACCTCATCATCATTTACCCGTAATGTTAACTCTCCTCGTTGCACGTCAATTAAAGCTCGTCCGTTCTTTAGAAAAGGTCTCCCAAGAATCAATGGCATTTCATGATCTTCCTCCATATCCAACACCACAAAGTCCGCATAAAATATGAATTTATCCACTTTGATCAACACATCTTCAATCACTCCTCTTGGGTAGGTGAGTGATCTATCGGCTAATTGCAATGTGATGGTGGATGGCGTTATTTCTCCAAGGCCAAGTTTCACGAAATGATAAACGGCATAAGATTAATGCTAGCACCTAAATCACAAAGAGCTTTATTAAAATAAGAATCACCAATAGTGCGAGGATAGTGAAACTCCCCGGATCTCTTAATTTTTGTGGTAGCTTTCTTTGTAAAATGGCGCTACACTCTTCCGTGAGATTGACCGTCTCATATGCTTCCAACCTTCTCTTTTCGACATCACATCCTTCATGAATTTTGCATAGTTTGGCATTTGCTCGAGTGCATCGGCAAAATGGATGTTGATGTGAATTTTCTTGAATATTTCAAAAACTTGGAAAATTGAGCATCCAACTTTTTCTTCGAAATCTCTGTGGAAAAGGAAGAGCATTTGGTAACACATTATCAGAATTGGAAATTGGTTTTACCTCAATTTTTGCCTTTTCTGATTGCTTATCAATGCCCTCTTCATTTTGGAGTGTTTCAGAGCTTGCTTCTGGTTCTTTGGTAGCATGAGCAGGCATCTTTGGTTCATCATATTCCGTCCCACTTCTCAACTTAATGGCCTTGCAATGTTCCCGTGGGTTCACCTCGGTGTTACTTGGAAACGTATCAACTTTCTGTTGTGAATTAATAGCCGTGGCCAATTGACCCACATGTGTCCCCAAAGATTTGAGATGACTTTCAATTGTTGTAACCCTTGAACCCAAATTTTCTATGTTAGAATCGGCCTTGTTCATCCTTGCTCTTGATTCTACAAGGAATGAACTAAGTAATTCCTCCAAAGATGGCTTTTGTTCTCCCACATGTGTGCTCGTACTTGCTTGATTCTGATATCCCGGAGGTGGTTGCAACACATTTCTCGTATTGCTAAGCGAGAAGTTTTCATGATTGCGAAGTCCCTGATGATAATGTGTTGGCAATTGATTCTCTCTATTGTTGAAACCCCGATTATTCACATAATTTGCTTGTTCCAGTCGGGATTCACAATTTCTTGACTTATCTCCATGATCGCCTCCGATTGTTGTTTCCCACCTGGACTTAGTGTAGCAATTTGCTTTGACAAGGCGGAAATTTGAGAGGCCAATGCGGACATAGTATCAAGTTCAAGAACACCGCAACTTTTTCTTGGCGTAGATCTTTCGAGACCATTGATAACTATTGGCGACCATTTCTTGAGTAAAATCATGGCTTCACTTGGAGTTTTAGCCATCAATGTACCTCCCGCTCAAAGATCTATGATAGTCCTTGAATGCCCATTCATACCATTATAGAAATATTGAACCTTTTGCCAATCACTGCACCCGTGTTGTGGACACCTCCTCAATAATTCTTTGAATCGCTCCCAAGCTTCGTAGAGTGGCTCAAAGTCGAGTTGATGAAATTGAGCAATCTCACTTTTCGATTGAAGTGTCTTACTAGGTGGAAAGAATTTTGCCATGAATTTTTCAAAGTGAGATCATTCCAACTAGTGATACTTCCAGGTGGAAAGGTTTGAAGCCACTTTGTCTAGCTTTATCACGAAGTGAAAACGGAAATAACCTCAACCGAATAGCTTACATCTGAACCCCATTCATTTTGATAGTGTCACATATCTCAAGAAAAATAGCCAAATGAGCATTCGGTCGTCTACTGCGGCACTACCCCCCAAACGATTTTGTTGCACCATGTTTATTAGGGCCGGCTTCAATTCAAAATTATTCGCATTGATAGGTTGGCGAACAATGCCCGAATAGTTTTGATTTGTGGTTGGTCGAAAATAGTCCCGAATGGCCCTTTCCTGGTGGTGCAACAATAGGTATGCGGTCTTCATCATCACCGATTCCCCGCCATTTTTGTGAATTCGATTCTTCATGCGGCTCTAATCTTTCGAAGCGTTCTTTCAATTTACGGATCAAATAAGATTAAATTAGCACTTTTATTTTTCGCATCAACAAGAAAACACAAAAATGACAATGACCCTATTGTAACAAAAAAAAAAACAATCTAAATTAAAGTATAACTACTAAGTAATAATATTAGCGCAAATAAGATGAATTATTCCCCGGCAACGGCGCCAAAAACTTGTTAGAGATTTTTCTAACCGCAAGTCTACGGTGTCAAGTTTTAATATAGAGTAATAAGGTTGTCGAATCCACAGGGAATAATTATCGAATTATTACTAAGTACTATCATATAGTAGTCTAACTTTATTTAGAAATTCAATAATTGATGGAGTTGATTATACTAAAAATACTAAAAATAAATTAAGACTATGTAAATATCAATGAATTTATCCAAATGATTAAATGAATTCTAGAGGTATGATGAATCTAGTTATCCCTTATGTTGTCAATATGGTTTATCAATCATCAATTATCAATTTATAAGTCAAGATTTCTACAATAATCATTCCTTTCTCAAGTGCCATGATTTTAGATTCAATTGGGAAATCAATATCTCTATAAAAATCACCAATCAAAATCTCAATAAAAGCTATGAATCTTGATAAATGACTTCAAAGGATTCACAAATCTCTCAATTCTATGAAATCTGGGTTATGCTATTCCAAGGTCATGTATTCAATTACCTCTCTCAAGTGTCAAATCAAATACACCAAACAATCTAAATTATTGATCAAGTAATTTAGAAGCAATAGATCCAAATAGCACAAATAAATTGATAGATCTAGATTGACAAACCACAATCTCAAAACATAAGTTCAAACATATATTACATCAATCCTCTAGAATTATAGTGTTTAGCTCATGATTAAAGAAAATGAATCCATGAAAATACAACAATACATCTTACAAGATATGAAGAAAGCAACAAAATAAGAACAAGAGTTGAGGGATCTTCTCTATTTCTAGATGATATAAGCCTCCAATCTTCATCTCCAAATTCTTCTCAAAATGCTCAAATTCTTCTTCCTTGTCTTGTAGCTTTGTTTTTATTGGCTTCCCAAGGGTTCCAAGATGCCCTAATTTCAAGCCCCAAGAATGGTATTTATAGTACACAAAAGTCCAAGAAGGGTAGGTGAACATAGGATTTTCCGCCCCGGACGCTGCGGCGCCAGCGCATGGGCGGCTAACGGCGCGCCAGGCCTCTCGCACCCTTTCATCGCACGGGCGTTGCGGCGCCGCGCATGGGCGTTGCGGCGCCCGGAGACCTTCCGCCAATTACCGCACGGGCGCTGCGGCGCTCGCCATCATGAAAAAAATGTTTTCCGCCGCTGCGGCGCCGGGCGGTGGCGCTGCGCGCCCATGCCTTCGTCCATACCGCATTCCACTGTTTGGTGACTGCAGCGCCCGCCCAGTCTTTAGCCAACATGCGATTTTTTTTCTTCTTTATACGCGATTTCTTCTTTCTTCAAGCCGTTTTTCATCGTTTTCTTCATTTCTCGGTTACCAAATCAGTATTGACTCTACATCGACTCTAATTGAAATAAATTGGACTCTAGCGACTCTAAAAACACCCAAAATAAAACCAAATTCTAATCTAAATTACTCAAATAAGTTGGTAAAATACCAACTTAACAATGGCGATGCTGCTTTCTTTGTAATTCTCACGGCCTGTGATGAAGCTACTTGTCCCGCCCAATGTCTCAACACTTATGAGGATATCAAACGCTGAAGCAATCTTTTAATATTGTTAAGTTTTTTTGGATACGTAGAACGTCGAACACTTTGTTGCTCATGAATTTGCTTTTCTTGCTAAGAATATGATTGCGCTTGAGCGCAATTGGGATTCCCTCCCCCCCTTGTTCATTCGCAGTTGACGATTTCCAGCAATATTAATCGAGTTTCCGTTATCAAAAAAAAATTAGGATACAAGACCAATTTTGCAATTTTCTCCTAAAATATGTGTAATAAAGAGAGTTACACTTACAGCTTCAATCCAATGCTGAAAAATCAACTTTTGTGCCTTGGCATCTTTAGATAAACCCTTGCCCACCTGTCCATATACTTTTCATTTCAAGCTAAACAATTAAAAAAAAAAAAAAAAACATCTGACTGCAGAACTGTTGAGCTCAATTAAGGACATAATTTTAATTTGCCTCCGAACCATGCTTGTTTTTCTACCTTGTCCACTTAAGTTTGAATTATTCAACTTTACCCCCTGATTTTGCAAATTGTTGCACTTAACTTATAATTTCCAAATTTATCCCTCATTGTTAGTAGATTGTCTCTGAGCTATTACATCTCGAACAATTATTTGAATTAATAAAAGCTCATCATCTTTAGTCGATATGTAAATAGTATTAAGTAATCGCAAATTTCATTAATAAACCTAGGTTATGATACCATTTTCAAATATCACAAAATAAAATAACCATAAAGGTTAAGGGGTAAATTTGGAAATTATAAGTTAAGTGCGACAATTTGCGAAGTTCGGGAATAAAGTAGAACAATTCAAAATTAAGTAAACAAAGTAGAAAAAATTGTATAATTTGGGGCAAATTAAAATTACCTCTATTATATATGGTTATACCTTGGAAGCATTCAAACTGACACGATTCCATCGGGCGCAGCTGTCTCTGGCTTCAAGTTGTAAAACGACACCGTATTGTGATTTAATACTGCAAAATCCAGCGCTTGCCGCCTTCGATTTTCATCGCCAAGAAGTTGCCACAGAAATTTACCAAAAATAGAAGACATACATTACATGAGCATAAGAAAAATATTAACAATAATAATAAAGGATAATTACAAAAGCCCCCTGAGGTTTGGGTATTTACAAGAAAACATATATTGTTTCGAATTACAAAAGCCCCTCATGTTTCATTTTGACTTACGTTTAAGACGGTAAATGTAATATTTATGCGAATCGCAAATATCAACGAGATTTTAAAATGTTTTTTTACTTATGAATAACGAAAATGTAAGGCGAAATCAAACCTCAAGTGATTTTTTTGTAATTAGTCCGAACCTTAGGGAGGTTTTTGTAATTATCCCTTAGGTTTGATTTTGACTTAAGTTTAAGAGGATAAATGTAATATTTTTGCAAATCTGCAAAAATCAAATGGGATTTTGAAATGAATTTTACTTATGAATAGGAAAAATATAAGGTGAAACGCGTCGAAACCAAACCTCAAGAAATTTTTGCAATTTTCAAAAATCTCTTGCTCTTTGTAATTATTTCGAACCTCGGTGAGGTTTTTGTACTTATCCCAAATAATAAATTAATAATTTTGCACGAGTAAAGTTACAAAAAAGAACAAGTATGCGATTTATGTTTCACTTTGTTACAAAAAAGCTGAAGTTGGTCACCCACTTGTAGGCAGAAGAAATGGTACAATTTATCTTTTGTAAGGATGTTGACCGGAATTCGTATCGATCAATTTATTTGAAATTTTTCGTCTCTATTCAATTATATACTCCCAACTTATTAAAAAAATTGAAGTTGGTCACACGAAAATGCAAACAGAGTGTTGTATAAAATGAGTGTTTTAAAAGATAAGCTTGACTTTGCCACTTAAAATTGATTTTAATATTTATCTAGGCTTCATGCACAAAGTGATGTAATTTGATGTTGATAATTAAGAGGGAATCTTTCTTTTCTTTATAACATGGCACGTGACCACTTGTTCTCTACTTTATCATCATCCTTTCTAATTTCATTCCAAATATATATTCCTACTTTTTGGCAAAGAAAGAACTTGGTGAGGCTTGAGGTCTATTAATAAACACTTCATTTTGCAGAAAAATATAGTGAGAACAGCTCAATCTTCTATCACTTTTCTAGACCGTGATACTTTTATTGTAAAAAGTGATATTTTTAGTATAAAATGTGATATTTGTTTAAATAAACTAATTTAAGTGTATTTTGACAAGTATCACTTTTGATACTAAAAATATCACCGCTTCCTGAACTTTCACCACGTAAGTATTTTTTTTCGGTTTCGAATGAAGCTTTGTCATTCTAAATTTATGTTGAATCTGAGAGATTACACAAATAAATCCTTAAGGGTGGCGCTATTGGCACCCCATTTTCTTATGAGTACATCTACCTTCTAAGTACACCACCTCCACTTTTTCAAATATGACACAATTGTTAAATATACCCCCCTTTTTCCAATTTTATCCTTTCATGAAAAATCCTAGGTGGCACAATGACACGATGGGCACATGGCGATGACACAATGGACTTTTTGCCATCGTGCCATGGCACGATGTCACAATGACATTTTCACCATCATGTCACATGGCACGATGAATTTTTTTCATCGTGCCATGTGACACGATGGCACAATGAATTTTTGTCAATGCGGCGTGATCATGCTAAGTATCGCATCAAGCTTTCTTTGTGCGACAATATTTTCCAACCTGAAATTTGAGAAATAACATATTTTATGCTATAAACTAAGAATATACATTCATTATTTGGGGATATGAATACTTTATTGTTCGAATCTTCAAAAATTTGGGCGTTGGAAAAATCTAGGGTTTATATAAAAAAAAATTGAACTTCGCATATACGAGGAATGCAACTTTTTGTGTTCGAACTTCTCCAAACATTTTTCCAACATAAACATGCTAAGGAAACATTTTAGGCTAATTTAACAAACTAATTTAGTTTTCAAATCAATTTAACAAATTAATGCAAAAAAATAAAAATAAAAAAGAGGAGAAAACAGTTGAGTTGTAACGTTTTTCCGTGTTTCTCGAAAACAAATATTACCAACTCTGTTTTCTCAAAAAAACTTTTTTTTTTAAATTTTAATTCAAAAAATAATTTATATGTTTTTCAAATCAAATTGAATCTGCAATGCTAGAAAAATCGAATTAACCAAACCGAACTATTTCGGTTTGGTTGGTCAATTTTTTTTTGAAAAACTTTATTTTTTGGGTCTTTACGTTTTTGCTAAAAAATATATTTTTTTATATATATTTAACAATTTAACAATAAAATATTATAGAAAATTAAAATAATAATATAAAAATATATTAAAAATATAAATTAAAATAATAATATAAAAAATATTTAAAAAACATTATGGACCAAAACCGAACCGAACCGAAAATTCATTCGGTTTAACAATTTGTTAAACGGTTTGGTTCGTTTTTAATCTAATAAACCGAATGGATTTTCGGTTTGGTTCGGTTTTGGTCTATAATTTTTTTCAATATTTTTATATTCTTATTTTAATTTCTATTTTTTAATATATTTTTATATTATTATTTTAATTTTCTATAATATTTTATTGTTAAATTGTTAAATAAATATAAAAATATATATTTTTAGCAAAAACGTAAAGACCTAAAAAAAGCCAAACCGAAAAAAAATCGAACAACCAAACCGAAATAGTTCGGTTCGATATTTCTAGCATTGCGGTTCAATTTGGTTTGAAAAACATATAAATCATTTTTTGAATTAAAATTTAAAAAAAAAGTTTTTTTGAGAAAATTGGTAACGCTGTTTAAAACAGCGTTACCAACTCTGTTTTCATCTCTTTTTAATTTTTTTTTGCATTAATTTGTTAAATTGATTTGAAAACTAAATTAGTTTGTTAAATTAGCCAACATTTTAACACTGAAAAAAGTAAGTTACCAGTGTTCTTCAGCAAACACAGCGGAGTCAGCTAACATGCGCCGGGCACGATATCCCCGGTACACCTTCTGAATCTTCGTTGCCGCAATTGACATAAATCGGGTCGGATCATCCGCTTGACCCGCCGGAGCTCCGATCGCTTCACACTCAATTTGTTTCTCCGCCATTTAATCGGGCGATTTATGCCGGTTCGGGTCTTCCTCTTAGGATCCGGATATCTCAGACCAAAATGCCGACACTCAGAGTGGTTTAACAACGAAGAGATTAATTTTTAAAAATTAATGGAGTTGAGAGCTTACACTTTTATTAGAGTTTTATAGAGAGTGGAAATAATGGAATATATTACATGTGAAAAAAATGCATACTTAAAATGCGCATAAAAAATTATTGGTATGTACGAAATCACCATTTCAATTATGGGTACATCATCCATAACGTGGAAAGTTACTTTTACAATTTAAAGTCATATCTCTTGAGCAGGCTTGTTGGCCACGGTCCTAGTTCCAAAAATGCTGGTTCCAGTTCTTCTATAATGATGAACCAAAATCGAAGCTTCACGATTCCAGTTCTAAAACCAAAATCGAGTTTCTATTAGGCAATTTTAGTTTCAAATTGGAACCTAGTGCCTCCATGGTTTTAGTTTTGGTTTGATCGAACCGTTTTTTTTTCCTCTTTTGATAATTTTTTTATTTTTTAAAAATAATAAATTTATCAAATTAAGTTTCAAAATAAAAGGAAAAATAAAAAATAGATTTGGATCAATATTCATAATAATATTAAGTTATATATCTACGTATTCTCTAAATTCACCTGGCTCATTTACAACATTTAGCTTAAGATGTGTCTCAAATGCGGTTGCAAATATAAACATCATAATAAATATTTAACATTTGTTCTATCATATTTTCATCCCAAAAATGAAAATAATTGGTTTTAACCATGAAATCAATCGACGATTTTAATTGCGGTTCCCACCACGTTCACGATGACTTTGAGCAGGCGTTTAAAATTGTTTGGTTAATTTCATGGTTTTTCTAAACCAAGGAACTGGAATTGGTTCCGATCAATGGTTTCCCGAACCATTGATCATGGTTCGATTCAATTTGGAACCTAATTTCGGTTCCATTTAGACACCCATACTTGAGTACCACTGAAGTATTTATTGGGTGTTCTTCTTGTTAATATAATAAACTTTTATGCAATGTTTTTAAACCCAGAATATGAAAATATGTAATCAAAAAATCAATAAAATATATACAAGTTAAAATACTAGGTGTATTGGAGGTTGACAATATGGATAATTAATAAACATTAATAAAACCGAAAGAATAAGTAGTTTCTATTTATAGATAAATAATACATTTACATATATAAACAAAATACAAAAAATTGTGTATAAAAATAAAGAAATAGATTATACCAGGAAAACAGAAAAGACAAAAACAAATTTGATAAGGGCAAAAGATGGTGCAGGCCAACCTGGTAAGGCCCGTTGCATTAGGGTCTGTTAAGTATTAAATCTTGGGCCGATTTGATGAAGCTTACGACTTTGGGTGACCGACCAGCTAGGGCTTATAAGTATTCGGCCGACCTCTCGAGCCCATAAAAGGGTTGAAGGGATAAAGCTATGCATTGGGCCGACTGTTAAAGCCCGAACATGACCGGTTCGGTATGATCCAATTTATAGTGTTGACACATGTATGCGACTAACGCGGGTCGACTGTGTGAGGCCCGTCACATTAGGCCGATCTGTCAGCCTCGCACGCATAGGCGATTTGTTGTTGATCTAAAAGGACCTCGGCTTATAGTTCATTTCGACAACTTCGGATGTATGAGGCATGGAGGATGCTGCGAGATTCTAAGGCTGTACCAATACAATGGTCCGACGTATTTTGAAACAGGCGGGGCTATGTTCTTACGGGCATAAAATTAGGGTTTTTAGGAGATCCGATCCTAATCTAATGATGGCTCTAACACCAAATTGTAACGGAATTAGGAATTTATGGAAACCCTAATCCTAGCTAAGGTATAAAAGACCCAAGCACAGGTTCATTCTAACCTAATCTCATTTTTTCTCTTTGTTACATTGCTCTTTCTTTCTCTAGCCTTTTTCTTTTTTTCCAAGACATTGACTTAAGCATCGGAGAGGGTACGCTGAGCCCCCTCCTCCCCCTTGTGCGGGTTTCGCGGAGGACTTCGTCTTGGAAGGTGATCGGCGAGAGAAGGTCGTTTTGCGAGCAACCAAAATTGTATATAGATACTAAAGCAAAATGGAAGAACTTCGTGTAGAGCGGAAAAGAAAACGTGAAACATAACATACAATCAAAACTTAAAAAAAAAAAATATAGGGTTTTGTTTTATTGTGTTGCTTTAATGAAATTTATTTTCGTTTTTCTATATAATTGTTTCTCCATGGATTAACTAATAGAGATTGTAGAGGCTAAATTAATAGAAGTTGATCACTCACATGTATGACTAGTTATTTAATTTGTTTTATTCTTAAATTTTTGGTTCTACCTAACCCGCAACCTTAGAGCATCCACGACTAATCCACATAAAAACCTTATGCACGATTTTTTATGTGTCACATCAATATCACATCAAAAGTAAAAACCACACACATTTTATACACATTTCTCCACAATCCATAAACCTCTTCAACCACTTTTTATGGACCCCACTACCAATTTATAATTCAATTTATAATTAAAAATTAAAAAGCCATGTGTGGGGTGATGTGATATAATTTGGTTTATATCGGTTCATAAACATGAACCATTTTTTCCATGTCATCATAAACCATTTACTCGATGGAATGTGGTTTAAACAAACCACTTTTTACCTTAAAAAATTCAACATAAATCTTGCATTGGAGATGCTCTTAGGTGGATCCCGCAACCCGCTATATATAAAGAGTATAAGACCACCCTTTCTTTAAATGCGTAGACATTTAAATTTAATACCAAATATTGTTGATATCAAAATCTTTTATTTTCGCAATTAAGTTAAGAATTTTCAAATAAAGACGTGATTTATTAATGCCTTGGTAAATAAATCAAATCAAATCATAATTTTTTGATTGTGCCAAGATATGCAAGACGAATCATGATCGATCAATCGGATCACCAATTTCATATGACAATTAGCAAAAATCATCATCCTTCATCTATAAATATTAAATAGAGGCCCTCGTCATAATTCCCCGGACACCAAAAATAAAAAACAAGTTGTAGAGAATGAGTCTAAGCAAAAGGTGGAATCCTCTCAATTCAAGAAGTCCAAATCCAAGGAATCAATGATATTCAAGGAGCGATTCAAGTCATTTATCGCAGATTCGACTCAAGTTATAGTGTTTAATTTGAGATTAAGCTATCAAACCTCGATTAACGTTATTACGACGCAAATTGATTATTGAAAGAGATCACATAGGCGAATCTACCTTCAAAGTTTTCAAATACCAAATATATTTCTTCTTGAAGAGAAGAATTAGAGGGATCTTAGGAATTTTATTCCTTCTATTTCATTTGATTCATAAATATCAATTTGTATTACTTGTTCATGACGTTTGTAATTTTACAGATATAAAATTTGTGTTACAATATATACGTCAGTGAATATATAATTAAAAAATTCAATCTTGGACAATATCAACCAACACAAATAGAAAAAAGAAAACTTATCCATAATCACTAAAACATTAGAACGCTACACTATAAGTTTAAAAACAATATGACTAAATTATTTTTATAATGCACGTTTAGCCGATCATTTATTATTAAAATTAATAAATTATGGAGTACCTAATTACCAACTCAGCCTCTGATATATTTAATTGAAGTGAAAAATTTATATGAGACGGTCCAATGAGCATTGTTAATAAGACGGATTCTACATATAACTAGAATTTCACCCAAGCCCAAACCCATAAAAAAAAGATTCATGTTCTTTTGTACGTTGTACGATCTATTTCATAAATTTAAGTCCATCACATAAAATTGTTTGATACATGTTTTTATCTTAATTTTGATGATTTTATTCTTACACCAAAACAATGTTTTTAAATTGTTGTCCAAATAATCCTAAATGATTTAAAATGGTTTTAATATTTTTCGAGTATTTCTTCAAGTTTTATTTTAGATAAAATTGGACAACACTTTTAATGTTTTTATGTTTATAAGTTTTTACTTCAAAACAAGGTTTCTAAATATTGTCTAAATACTCCCGATCGGTTTAAAATATTTTTACTAAATTTTCGAGTATTTCTTGAGTTTTATTTTCAACAAAAATCGACAACATTTCTGTCTCGAGGTCAACCTACCGCCAGATAGGGAAATCCGTGCACTGAAGATGTATTTTAGAACAAAAAATGAGACAGAAAAAAAAAAGGCCCGTCGGCCGGTCGACCAGAGTGTCGACCGTGACGTCGACCGGTCGACACCCATGTCGACCACGTACACTGGCATAAAAATTGAAACAGAACATTACTTCTTTGAAAATCAATAAGGAGGACCGGTTTGGGTCAAGGTCGACCGTCAAGTCCCCCGACCTGTCCGCCCTGTGTTATTTTTCTATGTGTTCTTCAAACGTCTATTTCGTGCGACCGGTCGCCTATCTTTTGACATCAAATTTCTAGGGTTATTTTTCAGTTTGTGGTGTTTGCCACAAACATTTGCAAAATTATGGTGAAAATGGGAGGGATTGCGATTTAGGTGTAGGCGCCCTTACAAAGGCGCCCACTGGGCAACGCGCCCATACCAAGGGCGCTTGCTGCTCCCTTGTTTTTTGGCATGAAGAAGAACTTCCTTGCTCGGCATTAGATTGTGATGGCAAGTAGCGTTTAGGAGTGACCCCGTGAAGTTGCTTGAGCCTTGTGTTTCGCTCTGTACCTTAAACAATATTTGAAGCTTCTCAAATAAAGGTTCTCCCCCATCATATAAGCATCTGAGTAATGCTGATGTCATCATCCTAAAAATTAAAGAAAATGAATGATTAATATACTTACATTACATAATGTTATATAATACAACTCGCATGATGAAAATAAGAATATTTAACTTACCGAACGCCAAGTGACCCGTGAGTTGCCGCTGCGTGCCGAAATTGAGTTTACGATCCCAATGTACACCCGACGTACTTAGCATTTTGGCGAACAAAGTATAGCGGGCTTGAAGATGTTTAACTCGTTGATTTACCTCGGCGAACTTAAAATTGCATTGGAATGCAAATTTGAATCGCTCTAGCCTCTAGAATGGCCACACTATTGTTCGTTTCACCAACTACCCAAATTGCTTTTTTACTCTTCTCGTTTAGTAGTGAATCAACGAGAATGATGTCCATCAAATGTCCACCTTGTATTTTTCGCATTATAGAGACTCATCAATAACTCCGGAGTTAGCCGTGGGGATGGTAGAGGACCGATTGAACTCATCCATTTGGAGTGAAAATAGAAATAATATAATTTTTTTGGGTTCTTTGAGGACCGGTTCAAATTGCAATCAAATGAAATTTTCGAAGATGTATTTATAGGCGATGTGAAGTATTCATAATGACATTTTTGTAAATTTGTTAAGTTATTCAAACAAGGCCCAACAGCTAATACAACTATGTTGACAAGATGTATCACTAGATAAAGTCGACATCGATAAAGTGACATCTGGATAAAATCGACATCCGATAAAGCTTTGTTGACAAGACTAGACATGTGTATAAAGCTTACACCGATAAGACGTATCAATTCAAATGTAGTAAATGTATGTGAAATAAATGTATAATAATAAATGTAATAAAAAGATACAAACCTAATATTAAATAAGTTGATTCATTAGTTGTTTTACAATACTGCTATGAAAATTCCTAAACTCTATGACCCCCTGCCACACTGGCGCTACCCTCTGTCTAGTACTTCTACGCCTACCAAAGATCCTTTGGTCGTCATGTCTGTGCGAGAATGTTGTGGCGCGTCCTCATCATCTTGATCATCTGCGGTGATGATGTAGACTCTCCGGTCAAATCACGATATGCACCGAGTGTAGGCGGAAATGAGACGGGCCATATGTTAAAATGTGGACGCTCGGACGTGGACGGATCATGGGCACCATATAGAGGTCTCGTAGCACTATAATCAGTCTCTAATAATGATGAAAATGATGTCCACTGAGGGGCAAAATAACCCGGAGTGGATGTAGATGGACCTGTCATATAAAATGGAAATTGATCAATTAAAATACCCATTTGCTATTAAAACCATTTTTATGAATTTAATAAATTTCATACCATAGTGCATCTGAGGTGTATAAGTAGAAGGTCCAACTATGTCAATAGGAACATCATAAGTCCTGGAAGGTCCAGCTATGTCAACATGAGGTGCCGATGAAGGAACATCATGGGTCGTGGAAGGTCCAGCTGTAGATGGTTGTGGTTGGTGTCGTCGTCCTCTGCCACGTCCCCCATCTCCCGCAGTGCTCTTGTGCCTCTCTCCCGCCAGGTTGTCTTTGCGATGTCCGCTCAATATCATTACTAACATCTCTAGCAACACGTTGTAAATGTGCAACCGACTCGCGATCCTCAAATGACACCCGAGTGAAGAAAGCTAACGGCATGATTGGTATGTGGGAATGGGGTAGGATTGGAATGAGCATTCCTTGTTTCATTCCCATTCACATGCTTGGTATGCTTTAGTAATGGGAATACTCATTCCCATGGGAATCCCTATTCCCAAAAGTAAGGGAATGACCATTCCTCCTCTCCCCACGTGGGTTTAGCTATTCCCAATCATCAAGAATGACTCAAATTTTATTTTTAATAAAATTATATTTCTATAAATGACTAAAAATATTGGATATAATCTATATTTTTCGAAAAGTAGTGTTATAAATAAAAAATTATTTATAATTTAAATATGAGTTATATTTAATATTTTAATAACTCATAGTCAATTCTATCAATATTCAATAGTTAAATCAAAATTTTGATATAAGAATTCTTTTATTGATTTTCTATATTTTCTTATAAAAAATAGAGATAATTACAAAAATACCCCGAGGTTTGGGATAATTACATAACCAGAGATTTTTAAAATTACAAAAACCCCTTGAGGTTTGATTAACATCTTACATTTTTTTCCCTTCATAAGCAAAAAAATATCAAACCCCCCGATATTTATAAAAATACTATAGTTACCCTTTTAATTTAACACATAATCAAATCGATGGGTTTTTTTGTAATTTTAAAACATCTCTGGATTTTTTTGTAATTAGCCCAAATCTAGGGGTGTTTTTGTAATTATCCTAAAAATATTATATAAAATATATTTGATATCATAGATATAAATCTATATATATATATTATTTAGCACACATTAAAATAGTCTTATATCAATTTACGAATAATATATTTAATAAAATTTATTTAAAAAATCTTATTTAAGAGAATTTGATTCTTTAAAATTATTTTTCTCAATTACTATCATTAATTTATAATTACCAATCAAGATATTTAAATCAAGTAAAAAATCGTCATCCATTCATTTCTCCATTCCTTGTACATACCAATCATAGGAATAGTAATACTACATCATTCCATTCCTAATGTTATTCCATTCCTAAATTCATTCCATTCCAACCTAATTCTATTCATACATACCAATCATGCCGTAAGTTGTTCCATCCACGTAAATCGTAAAGTACAAATAACAAAAAATATTATTTTTTATTCATTAACTATAAAATTATTATAACTAAAACAATATTAAATTATACCATGGCATCACGTCTTTGATATGTTAGACAGTGGAACCCGAGGCCGGTGATCCATTGACCAGGCATAATCAATCGCCTAGTAATCTACTATACCAAGCCATATACCCATCAACCGTATCGTAATCTCCAACAATCGGCTCTACGTTGACGATATGTGAATGTCTCGATCCCGAGCAGCGAGATCCGGTCTCGATGTGTATATCTCCAATCAAAACAGTCTCGACCTCTCTACGATCATACTCATGCAGATCCTTATGATTATGGTGTATATCTTTGAGAATACCTTGTCTACCTCCAAATTGTCCGAGAAATCGTCCGGATGGTATATCTCCACAATCGCGTAATTGATCGGTGGACAACGCGATAGCGAATGTATAGTCGGACATCGAGGTCCAAGTCCGCAATATCCGGGTCCTCCAAATCGTATGGCCGCCATATAAAACTCGCCAAGAAATAACCATGTATTAAAATGTGATGTGCGTATTAATTATAGTAATGAGTAATATAAATGTGTAATACCCGATGAGGCATCAACCGATCAAAAATCTCTCTATATATCCTCATCAATGTCTCGAAGTGCGACCATAGGCGTGATGTTGTACCCATCCGGCCCCGTATGGTGGTAATCCCAACACCCTATCAACCCCAGAAGTGTACCAGGCTATAATCATAGAACTTATATTCTCCGCACTATAGTCCTCATTCGAGACCACGCCTGGGATGGCGGTGGGGCGGGAATCCCCATTCCCCGCGGGGAACCGCCGAAGATGGGCGGGGATTCCCTCAAAATTTTCCCGTGGGGACGGGGTGGGGAATTTTTCTCCCGTTGGTGGGGACGGGCGGGGACGGGGATTGTATTCCCCGCCCCGTGGGGATCCCCGCCTGTTCCCCGTTGAGACCCGCGATATGAAATTACAATAATACCCTTAATATTGTAGATATATCATATATATATTAAATGTAAAACACTAAAACCCTAGACTTAACTCTCATACCTCGGTCCTCACGCAGACGCGATCACTCATTCTCGCATTCTCTCATCGACTTCTCATTCAACTCCAAGACCCAGGTTAGTACTTCAACTCTAATTATTTTTCATTTATAAAGTCAACTTCAATTCCCACTCTCCAGGTTACTATTTCTTCTTAGTTGTACTTGATTTTAAAGTATATCATGTCATGTCCCATGCTTTTACTTTTTAGAATAGTTTAAGTAATTTTCTTGATATTCGGGTGATTGATTATTAATTTTACTTTCAATTGATCTATTCAATTAAATGTCATACCTTTTTTAAAAAAAAATTGTTCCTCCTGTTTTAATTAATTCTTTTGATTTATATTGTAAATCTGATTTTTTTTTTTTTGATTTCTTATTTTTATCTTTGAAAAATTAATGAAATTATCAAAAGATGATTTTTTTAATTTCTTATTAGTTTTTTTTTTTTCTATTTTTGCTTTCTATTTAATGAAATTATCACACTTTCTATTTAATGAAATTTTTGAGTGACATGTAAAAGAGATTCAAACACCTAACAACTTACGGTAGAGAGTCATAGAGTGAGAGATGAGCTTGGAGTTTTTCTAACAAAAGAAAACGGAATAAAAAAGCTAATTTTAAACTTAAAAACAGTTGGAACTTCATTTATTAAAACACAAATCAATTTAAAGTGTGATAATTTCATTATATATAAAGAAAAATAGTTATAATACTACTAATTATTGTTAATTGCTAATGACAAAAAAAAATGGCATCATCCGGAGCTCATACACAAGACTCATATGTCATCTTTCACCAACAAGTTCTCAACAATTTGTTGATAGCCCTCAATTAGTGACAAATAGTTCTCAATACCAAGTGAATCAAACATGTCTATAGATGATACTCCAACACCAACGGACTCAAATCAAATACATTGCTCGGAAGAAGCGATGAAGTTTTGACATTAGCAAAAAAAGGGTTTGACATCCATTTGTGTGGAACCATTTCAAGAGACAAAAGGTAGATGATAAATGGAAGGTGATATGCAACTATTGTAATAAAAGCTCGGAGGAGAAACAAAGAATGGGACAAGTCATTTGCATGACCATTTTAAAATTTGTCCATTGAGACAAATGAATGCAAAGATAAAACAAACATTTTTGAAAGCGAAGACAGATTCCAAGGGGAAAGTTTCTATTGGGACTTATACTTTTGATGGAGAAGTCAAAGAAAAGAAATGGCAACAATGATTATCTTACACGAGTAACCATTGAATATGGTGGAACATTTTGGATTTCGAAGGTTTGTAAGTTCTCTTCAACCACTATACAATAAAAAGTGACATACTTGAAAATCTATGAATATGAAAGGACAAAGACAATGAAGTTGCTCGATAGAAATACAAGTAGAATTGCCATCACAACAGACATGTGGACGGCAAGCAATCAAAAGAAAGATGTCTTGATGCCGTGTGATAAATATTTAATTTTAGGTTTATCTATGTGCCATGTCCACACACATCCTGTCCCGAAGTTATTAGTGAAGTGCTTGTTGATTGTTTGATGGATTGGAATCTTGACGAAATTATCTACATTAACAAAGAGATAATTGTACAACTAATGATGCAGATGATTAATTCTATTTTGAACAAAGTGGATATAAAATCACTATGGTTAGAAGGGTCATTGTTGCATATGCGGTGTTGTGCTCATATTTTGAATTTGATTGTGAAAGATGGTTTAGAAATTATTGGTGATTGTATTGAACGCAATTCGTGCTAGTGTTGCTTTTTGGGTAGCCACTCCTAAAAGATGTGAGAGATTTGAAGAGACCGTTCGTCAATTGAAAGTCCAATTCACTAAGAAGTTAGTCTTAGATTGTAAAGACTAGATGGAACTCCACCTATGCAATGCTTCATGTTGCTATTTGCTATAAAGATGTCTTGATCGATTGAAACAACGAGAGCCTCTTTATAAATCACTTCCAAATGTAAGATGATTGGGAAAGGGCTAAAGAAATATGTGATAAACTTAAATTGTTCAATAGTGTGGTGAGATGTTTTTCGGGGACTAAATACCCGATTTGCCAATATATATTTTCCAAAAATTTGTGAAATTAAAATGGCATTGAGGCGGTGGATTACCGATAAGTGTGAATTTTACATGTGTTTCGATGTGTATTTCGAGCTATAATGATAAGTAAACATGCATATACTCGCGTTAAATGTTACATATTCACTCATTGTGGAAAAGATATTACACTTTGCTTATTTTGTAGGAATTTCATGATATTTGAAGCTAATTGAATAAGAATATGAGGAAAGCAAAGTAGAAAACGCTGAGAATTGAGTGGATATACTGAAACATGAAGCCTAAAAGAGCGAAAGTTGAGCGTTCACGGAAGAAAAGGGGGCACACGGGTTAGGCGTGTCTCAAGACACCACTCGTGCACCCCGTATAAGGTTGATTGAAGTTGCGATGGCGCACGGGTAGCCATGCATGGGCGCACCACCCGTGCGCCTGCGAGAGTCGGGATATCTCACCGAGTGGCGCACGGGTAGGCCGTGCTCCGACGCACCACCCGTGCGCCCTCGAGAGTTGGGTTATTCCAAGAGGGGTGGCGCACGGGTAACCCGTGCGTGGGCGCACCACCCGTCGTCTGCTACTGAATCCCATAATCTGCAAAGATTAAGCCCTAAACATGATGGGGAGTATAAAAAGACTTTTGGGGCGCGCACGGGGAATTCTCGGCATTTTTGGGATCTACAACACAAGACAAAGAGTCAACTCTTGGAAGGAGACATCAAGGAGATAATCGGGTTGCATCGGAGCTTGAAGAACGGAGATATATCGAAAGATTGTCGACGTTCCTAAGTTTTCTTTGCTTCTCTTTTAGTTTCACTCTTTTAGTTTCATTTGTAATGACTTTGAACACTTTGTGTGTAAGTTGTTTAATCATGTGTAGCTAAACTCTTGTGATTTCCTTTTGGAAGTAGATTAATGAACTCTTGTTGAATGTTTTAATCTTAGTTGAAGTTATTGTCTTGAAGCCTATTTGAGTACTTTGTTCTTATTCTTGTTTTATCATCACTGGCCAATGATTTAACTTGTTTGATATATTGATTCATAATTCGAGAGATGAGTTTCAATATTAGATCTTGAGTACTTGACATGAATATTTGCATGAATCGAGAGGTTTGCGAATATTGTGAGGACATTTGATCTTTGATGCTTTTGGGAGTTGTGTATCTATTGTTGAGTAGAGATGCTAGCATGGATATTTCAATCTACGTTTTATATACATCTCGAGAGGGGGATAAAATAGCTTTGTGATCGTCTTATAGGAATATTGATAATAACCTTGGCTTTGATTTAATCGGACAACAAGAGGATTATTAATCGAAACCTTAACTCGAAATCCATTTCATCATCTTGATACTTCTTTCATTTGTGTTATCTTATTTTCGTGTTTTAGTGATTTAAATTGTCTTAATCTCAAAACAACAACCATCAAATATTGATCGTCTAAATAAAAGTAAAACTATCTTGGTTCAATACTTAGCCTTTATTGATTTATTAGTCTCCGTGGATACGACCTTGCTACCCTATTCGATAATCGAACACCGTACACTTGCGGTGAAGCTAAAAATAAAGGCGAACAAGTTTTTGGCGCCGTTCTCGACTAATACAATTTTTGGTGCTAATATTGCGATAGATAGAATTATTCTTAATTTAGACATTTTTCTTTATTATTTATTTTGTTTTTTTTTGTGTGACTTGAATTCCACATTATTTGACTTGTTTCTTCTAGTTTGGTCCGGGTAGTGTATGAACACGCGCTCCAAGCGGGGACTTAATACCGCTCATACCGGAAGTTGAGGCTTTCGCGAGGAGAATCGTCTTATCACTAGACGAAAAAGACAACACAATCCGATAATGGGGATTTGAATGAGTTACAATACCGCCAAACAATGGTGGAAACGAGTTACCGATCTGGGTTCAACAAAGAAGCCATTCGTGATTACTTTCGACCACAAACGAATCGTAAATTACGGTGGTATTGCCCATATTCCCATCAATGCCAACAACTTCGAGCTCAAACCGCACTAATCAATATGGTGCAATGAGAATCGGTTTGGGGGTTTGCAATGAAGATCCTAACTCTCACCTTGCCCATTTTATCCAAATATGCAATACGATCAAGATGAACGGAGTCTCGGATGACGCCATAAGATTGCGCCTATTCCCATTCTCTTTACGGGATAAGGCGATAAATTGGTTGGGTACTTTGACGCAAGGAAGTGTGAGCACTTGGGATGATTTGAGCGAAAAGTTTTTGTTTAAATTCTTTCCACCAAGCAAAACTTTGCGGCTCAAAAGTGAGATCACTCAATTCCGACAATTTGACTCCGAGCCTTTGTACGAGGCTTGGGAAAGATTTAGGGATTTGTTAAGAAGATGTCCACAACACGGCTTTCCGGAGGATCAACAAATTATGTTTCTTTTACAATGGTCTAATGGGCAAACGAGGGCCTTTGTTGATGCCGCAATGGGAGGAGCTTTGTTGGCAAGGTTTCCACAAGATGCCTTAAATCTTCTTGAGAAATGGCCATGAACGATTACCAATGGCCATCCGAAAGATCCAATGTACAACGAGTAGCCGAAATCTCGAATCGACCACTATCAAAACATTGTCGGCACAAGTAGCGGCTTTGACAACTCAATTGAATGTATTTACGAAGGGGCGAAGCGAGTCTGAGCACGGGTAGTGAAGCTCTTCTATATCCGATGGAAGAGATAAGTTATGTGAATAACCTAATTTCGATAATTTAGGAATAATTCAAACCCAACGCACTACCATCCAGGGTGAGAAATCATGAAAATTTTTCCTATGCAAATACAAAGAATGTGTTACAACCTCCACCGGATTCAATGCTTCGAGTGGAGGCGGTAATGGAGGAGGCAAATCGTCGTTGGAAGATATACTCACCTCTTTCATAAATCAATCTAGTGCTTTCATGAATGAGACGAGGAGCCGCTTCGATAAGCAAGACCTTAGGATGGATAAGTTAGAACAACAAGTGGCAAGCTCAATAAAGAACTGAAACTCAAATAGGTCAATTGGCTGCAATTGTGGGGAGTCAACATCAAAGGGTCAATTTCCAAGCAACACAGAGGTCAACCTCGGCGGAACATTGCAATGCCATCCATGTGTGGGGTGGAAAAGAGAATGAAGAGTCTGAAAATGCTGATATTGGTGTGACGTCGGAGTCACGCACGACCCGTATATCAACGCACGACCAGGTCGTGTGTGATGCCGAACCTACCATTCAAATTCAGGAAATGATGAAACGAAGCCCAAGGCAATATGAA
The DNA here is from genome assembly GCA_016081115.2 of Rehmannia glutinosa. Taxonomy (NCBI): domain Eukaryota; kingdom Viridiplantae; phylum Streptophyta; class Magnoliopsida; order Lamiales; family Orobanchaceae; genus Rehmannia; species Rehmannia glutinosa. The sequence continues at coordinate 769,791 of JABTTQ020002054.1, read as the reverse complement.
AGTTAAAGGAGAATCGAGCAACAAATAGATAAACAAAAAGAGCCAAGAAACGTGAATCGTATCCTAACTCTAATTTGTTGAAATATAATATTCCTCTTCCCTTTCCCCGATTGTTTCACAAGACTAATCTGAATAATCAATTTGCTAAATTTGTGGGCATGTTTAAAAAATTGCACATTAACGTTCCTTTTGCGGGAAGCGATGAAACGGATGCCAAATTATGCGAAGTTTTTAGGGAAGCGATGTCCAACAAGAACAAATGGGCGGAGAATGGGATTGTAAACTTGATGGAAGAATGTAGCGCACTCATACAAAGGAAAATACCGCAAAAGCTGAAAGATCCGGGAGTTTCACTATCCCTTGTACAATAGGCGATATTTTCTTTGATAATGTACTTTGTGATCTAGGATCTAGTATTAATTTGATGCCACCGTCCGTTCTCGGAAGCTTGGACTCGGAGAAGTGAAACCATCCACGGTCACCCTACAACTCGCGGATAGATCACTCGTATATCCAACGGGGATACTAGAAGATGTGCTCATAAAAGTCGATAAATTCATATTCCCGTGGATTTTCTAGTCTTTGATATGAATGAGGATTGTGACACCCTCTTATACTTGGGCGTCCATTTTTGGCAAATCAAGGAAGCACTAATAGATGTTAAGAAAGGGGAGCTTACATTACAAGTGGATGATGAGCGTATTTCATTTTCCGTTTTCCTAATATGAAAGGACATGATGATCTTAATGGTTGTAAAACAAAAACAATTGCTAATTTACGTACTCAAGCCAATAGCTTGAATAATTGTGTGCATTTTAAAGATAATATGCAGGGATTATCAATGAAGGAGAAGGAAAGGCACAAAAAGCCTGAAGTTGAACCAAGAGTGTGTGCGTACCATTCGCACGATGAAGAGGAGAACATATGGATAGTTGACGAGCATGAAAAACCTCCTTTAGTAATGATCAAGGGAGGTGTAAATCCAAGTGAGCGGGATTGGCATGGAAAACTGCACAATGAGGTGACAAGCCTCATTTCGCAAAGATCATAATCGGAATCAAAAGGCGTCAAGCTAACGACGTTAAATATAGCGCTTGTTGGGAGGCAACCCAACGGTTTTTCGTGTGTATTTAGTTTCAAAGTTGTGTGATTTGAGTGATTTGATTTGTGTATTTCTTTTAATGAGTGTGATTTGTGTGTTTTTGTTTCATTTTCGTGCGTTTTTGATAAAAAAAAAAAAATATATATATATATATATATATACTGAATTATCAGACAGTGCGCACGGTAACCCGTAACCGCACACCACCCGTGCGCCCTGCAGAGAGTTGGGCAAATTCACCGGGTGGCGCACGGGTAGGCCGTGCTTCGACGCACCACCCGTGCGCCCTGCAGAAGAGGGATAAATTAGACAGTTTTAAACCTGTTCTTCATTTTCAAAACTCTCTAACTCGCGCGCACTTCCTAACCCTCCATTGTTTTCGAAATTTCTCCAAGTTTTCACTCTAATTTGTCACATAATCCCTCCCCCACCACAATTGAACTTCACTTTGCATCGAATTCACATTTGCTTGAAGAATTGTGAGCAAAAGCACCTAGGGTTTAAATCCTCCACTTCGAGTTTAACTTAGAGAATTCCGGTAAGAACACCGTTTCTCCTTGTAAATTCGTTGTCAATTATGTATTAGGGATCATGATAGGTGCTTATTTTGATATTTTTGCTATGAATTGTGTGAATTATTCTTTGAGGCAAATTATCAAACACCTTGTGGGCTTGTGTAATTGAGGAGATTTAGGGTGAATTGTTGATGAATAAGGCATGGCCAATGATTGTTTAAGCTAATACTTGTCTAGAATGGCCATAATATTTGCTTGCTTGGGGTAGTTGATCGATCAAAGTAAAGGAGGCAAGTGAATTTGCATCACCTACGATGTTAGCTTTAATTCCCTACTTTGTTGTTGCCATTGATGATATTGGGATGCTAATAGAATGTATTCCAGGTACAAATTCCTTATGGCCGGCGAAGAAACCCACAGTGGAAGGAAGAGACGCACGCGGGGCGACAACGCGACGTGGCACCGCCGAGGTTGATCAAAACAGTCAAAGAAAGATATGGGGTCAACTTAACAAATGTCGATGATCTTGAGCGATGGAATCGCTTGATCGGTCGCCAAATAACTCCATCTCGCTACGCCGACGATGATTGTACCCAAACTTTGGGGATCCATGAGGGCGTGTGGCGTCTTTTCGCCAAGGTAGGATGGACGAACTTCATGAGCCGAAGGTGGCCGACATTCAAAAAGCATACATTGGAGTTCTTGAGTACCGTGGAAGTACTCAAACAAGGCGGGACCTTTGAACCGTATATGATAAAGTTTCAATTGGGAATGTCCGTAGACAACTCGCTTCATGACCCAATTGAACACCATTTTCGAGGTCCCAACATACGCTCGTACTCGCCCGATGCCTCATTATGATCAATACGACTTTTGGAGAATGCTTGTGGAAACACCACAAACGGGGCCGATGTTGTATGCCGTGCGGACCGCCAAAGCCTCGTGGATCCTAATCCCGTTTTCCGATATATTCAATGCGTGATGCATCCTCCGTGTTCGCCGAGAAAACATTGGAGGTATGACGACTAAGGAACTTTATCTCCTCTCGGTGTATGGTCACAAACACCCCTACAACACCGCCGTTAATTTTGCCGAGCAAATTGAGCAGTTAGCTAGGCGGGAAGGAGGTACGATTTCTATAGGGGCCTCATTACCCCTATTGCCCGGCATTTCAATGTCGATTTCGAGGCTTGAGCCTATCCCTGGCAAAGACTGGTCAATTTGGCATCGTTGCATCACATGAAGTTCATAGCACACGAAGACAACACATTGGTGCTTCTACAAAAGAAAGGTGATGCATTTCCGTTGCCTAACCCGCCATACACCACCGTCGATACATTGATGGACACCACCAACTTCTTAATGAACTCTGACGCACATAACCGAATTACCGAGGCTATAGAGTCAAGAAAGAGGCGCAGAGTTGAAGGTTTCTTGGATGAAGAAGATATGGTGGCGGAGGAGGACGAGATACATGGACGCGAAATGGGGATGGAACCTCATCACCCCCAAATTGGGTATGAGACCCGAGTCCTAACACATAGGTGATTATCCCCGATAATCTCAAAGCGGATCGTCCCGGTCCCTCTCATAGTGGAGGACCCAAAGCAGGCACCGATTTTCAAGACATGTTCTATGCGTTTGGGGAGAACTTGCGTCGGCAAGAAGAGGAGCCGAGGCGGCGGAGAGGGATTTGAGGAAAGATTTAGCCGATTTTCTCACATTCCTGGAGGACTATGATCGGAGGTCCGAGGAGACTTGGCAAGTGCTCCAACGATTACAAATGTGGCATATCTCCCAAGGCCACTTCCACCGCCGCCGCCGCAGATGATTCGTATATCCCCACTTTTTGTTATTGAAATTCTATTTTTCCCCTTAGACACTATAATTTCATTCAAATTTGGGGGAGAGATAGTATTTTAATATATGAAAAGTGTGGATACAAAAAAAAAAAAAAAAAAAGGTTCATGCATTTTGTGTTTTCATATAGTTGCATTAGAGCATGCTAGGTTGCATTTTGCATTAGAGCACGTTTATAGCTTTAGCATGTTTATTGTTTTCGTAGTAGTTAGAGAGTGAGTTGACCGGGCATGTTGCAACTTGCTATTTGTGTGTGTTGATTGAAACTTCATATTGTTGGGATTGGATGTTGGTAATGAGTTGATTGAGCCTTGAATAGATGACATTGAGCATGTTGATATGGAAAACTTGGTTTGATACTTTGAATTACATAATTGCAAGCCTGTGAGCTTTTGAGCCTTTACTTCGCTTGTATCTTGCGCATCTTGTTGTGATTTGAGTGTATCACCATGTTGTTAGAATTCTAGAACTTGCTTGGGTATCTCTGTCAAGGCCACATGTTGTATGCGAATGTGAATGTGATTAAAGGCCATCTTTGCTAGCCTTTCAAGCCTTTTACCTACCTAAAGATGTTGAAATTCCTAGTTAGCCAGGTTGAGCCTATAGCCTATTTCTTTGATAACCACAAAATTTAACCCTTGATCTTAATATATCCATCACCTTAAACTCGAATGTATAGCGTTGAGTAAAGGAATGAATGAGGATGAATGGGTGGGAATTGAAAAGTAGGATAAGTGGGCATACTTGGTTAAATGGGACATAAAGAGGAAGGAAATGAGTTGAATAAAAAGTGTTGAAAATGCACAAATGAAAAAAAAAAAAATTGATTGAAAAGTTGATAAACCTTGGAGGGCGAAGGATTGTGAATGGAGGCGTTTCTCAAAAGAAAGAAAGGAAATGGAGATAAATGAAGTCGATAAAAATGAGGGATAATTGGAGTAGCATATGGGATTGTAATGAAAATGATTGATATGCTCATCGGTCTATATACTCGAGTTTGAGTCACTTTATCCAAAATTTCCTACCCAAACCAAAGAGCTTTCATTACAACCAAATGATAAAGTCCTTTTTGATTCACAAATTGCATACACTCAGTGGCGGAGATATGAGACGAATTGCAAGCCTATGGTAATTTTGCGACATCGAACTGATTTGAGCGTAAACACGTCCTATATCCTAGAGAGATGAGAGTATACACTTAACTTTGAGAGTTGGAATTGAGCACTTCACTTTGTTTTACTTGAGGCGTGTTCTTTGATCGATATTTGAGGCTTGATTGGTATGTTGCTTAACATTCATGATGAATAATATGAATTTCTTTTTGGATCCGTTGTGTGCGCTTTTATTCTTATCTCCCTGTTGTGCTTTATCGTGTTTTCAAAAAAATTGTTGATCGGGACGGTCAACGGTTTAAGTTTGGGGGATTTTGATAAGTGTGAATTTACATGTGTTTCGATGTGTATTTCGAGCTATAATGATAAGTAAACATGCATATACTCGCGTTAAATGTTACATATTCACTCCTTGTGGAAAAGATATTACACTTTGCTTATTTTGTAGGAATTTCATGATATTTGAAGCTAATTGAATAAGAATATGAGGAAAGCAAAGTAGAAACGCTGAGAATTGAGTGGATATACGAAACATGAAGCCTAAAAGAGCGAAAGTTGAGCGTTCACGGAAAACAGGGGCACACGGGTTAGGCGTGCCTCAAGACACCACCCGTGCACCCCCGTATAAGGTTGATTGAAGGCTGCAAACATGGCGCACGGGTAGCCCATGCATGGGCGCACCACCCGTGCGCCCTACAGAGAGTCGTGATATCTCACCGGAGTGGCGCACGGGTAGGCCGTGCTCGACGCGCACCACCCGTGCGCCCTACAGAGAGTTGGGTTATTCCAAAGGGGTGGCGCACGGGTAACCGTGCGTGGGCGCCACCCCCGTCGTTGTCTATACTGAATCCCATAATCTATGACATTAAGCCCTAAACATGATGGGGAGTATAAAAGACTTTTTGGGGGCGCACACGGGGGGAATTCGGCATTTTTGGGATCTACAACACAAGACAAGAGTCAACTCTTGGAAGGAGACATCAAGGAGATAATCGGGTTGCATCGGAGCTTGAAGAACGGAGATATATCGAGAGATTGTCGGCGTTCCTAAGTTTTCTTGCTTCTCTTTTAGTTTCACTCTTTTAGTTTCATTTGTAATGACTTTGAACACTTTGTGTGTAAGTTGTTTAATCATGTGTAGCTAAACTCTTGTGATTTCCGGGTTTTGGAAGTAGATTAATGAACTCTTGTTGAATGTTTTAATATTAGTTGAAGTTATTGTCTTGAAGCCTATTTGAGTACTTTGTTCTTATTCTTGTTTTATCACTTGGCCAATGATTTAACTTGTTTGATATATTGATTCATAATTCGAGAGATGAGTTTCAATATTAGATCTTGAGTACTTGACATGAATATTTGCATGAATCGAGAGGTTTGCGAATATTGTGAGGACATTTGATCTTTGATGCTTTTGGGAGTTGTGTATCTATTGTTGAGTAGAGATGTTAGCATGGATATTTCAATCTACGTTTTATATACATCTCGAGAGGGGATAAAATAGCTTTGTGATCGTCTTATAGGTATATTGATAATAACTTTGACTTTGATTTAATCGGACAACAAGAGGATTATTAATCGAAACCTTAACTCGGAAATCCATTTCATCATCTTGATACTTCTTTCATTTGTGTTATCTTATTTTCGTGTTTTAGTGATTTAAATTGTCTTAATCTCAAAACAACAACCATCAAATATTGATCGTCTAAATAAAAGTAAAACTATCTTGGTTCAATACTTAGCCTATTGATTTATTAGTCTCCATGGATACGACCTTGCTACCCTATTCGATAACGAACATCGTACACTTGCGGTGAAGCTAAAAATAAGGCGAACAATTACTTGTGGGCATCCTAATATTGAAGCTATGGCAACAAAAATGTTAGAAAAATTTGACAAGTATTGATGCAGTAACTCATGGTATTATGGGCGTGGCTCTTTGTTTTGGATCCTGGTATAAGCTTAAATTATTGCACTATTATTTTCCTCTTCTTTATGGTGATGATGATGCAAAGAAGGAAATCCAAAGAATTCAAGAGCTTTGTTATGCTTTGGTAGTTGAATACTCGGCCAAATTGAAAATGAGTGGACATGGTGGTTATAATCACTTTTCTACAAGTTCTTCACATTCATCACTACTAGTCTTGATGATGTAGATCCAATGAGCAATTATGACGCCAGCGTTTGTTGCTTGATTCTCGATAATGATACTATCATAACAGAATTAGATTGTTATTTGGAGGAGCGTGTGATACCAAGGAGGGCTGATTTTGATATATTAAGTTGGTGGAAGAATGCACTTAAGTATCCTACTTTGCAGCTAATTGCTAGAGATGTTCTAGCAATTCCGGTTTTTCTCTTGTGGCTTCGAGTCGGCATTTAACACAAGTGGGAGATTTTTAAGCCCACATCGCAATAGACTTCATCATGACACACTAGAAGCTTTGATGTGTGCACAAGATTGGCTATGGGCTGAAATAAAAGGTATGTAAATAATACACACACACACACACACTCATATTATGCAGTTTCCTTCAATTTTCAATTGCATTAATGACTATTTTGTCTTTTTCGGATAGTGGTGCAAATGTCTCATTCAAATGTTGTACATTTTATGAGGATATTGATGGTGATAATGATGAAGAGGTAATAATTGTTTGTTACTACTTATCTTTTTTGTATTGTGAAATATAATTATTGTTTTTTGCTTTTCTAGATTGCTATAGAGTGTTGAAAGAGATGGCATGGGAATTCTGAGGAATGAATGTGGAGTTGTGGATACTACATATTGGCTAATATTTAAATGGGGAAAGCTTTGAGGATAATCATTGTATTTTTTGTAACACATGTTGTTTAGTATTTAATGTAATTTGTATTATTATGAAAAAACTTGCTGTTGGTGCTACTAGTTTTTTTTTTTGTTTTTTTTTTTGGTAATTTGCATTTTAAAAATATTTATAAAATACTAACAAATATTAACTTTGTTGCAAAAAAAAAAACAAATCGGGGGGAATCCCAGCGGGGGCGGGATGGGGAGATTTTTTCCCGTTTGATTCGCGGGGGGACGGGGATTCCCATGCGAACGCGGGACGGGATGGGGATTTCTCCCCGTCCCCCCGCCCCGCCCGCCTTGACATCCCCGACCACGCCCAAATCTACATAAGAAATATATATATATTACCAACAAAAATTATGTCATGTATAACATTAAGCGCATAATAATAAATATATACCTCAAGAATACTCAATGACCTAAATTTTCCTTATCTACAATAGCATATGCGAGAGGTAGCACGTGTTGGTTTGCATCGAGAGTCACAACAATTAACATCTTATGCTTATATTTAGTATACAAGTGTGTTTCGTCCACACTAATGACCTTGCGGCAATATCTAAAACCTTCGATGCACGGCCTAAACGCCCAAAAAAACGTACCCCAATGTATGCACACCATGTTCGTCTATTTCTTTGGGAACCACTCCACAACTGTTCCGGATTGTATTTACTGTAGCGCCCCATATATTTAGGCAGAAATCTTGACAAGAGCTCTCCCAAGTCCCGTACACATTTTCCTCGCCCGTTTCAAGTGTGCCAAGCTTTATTGTATGATATCTCATATCCATATTTGTCCTTCACATTTTGCTTGAACATACTTGATATCATAAGCCGGATCACACCGCACAATCCCCATAAGATCCTGGCGATAATATTTTTACACAAGTTTCTATGATCTTTGGAGACAGTGTTCATAACATAACTATGGGGCGGTCCCAACTTGGTAATTTGCGAATGTCTTTTCACAAAACTCGATCGCAACCACCAATTGCATTGTTGTGATGATAAGCCCGATTCAATCGATCCTGATTGATTATGCTTACAAACAATTTTCCACAATGTCGGCGTAGACTCCACAACCCTATACTCACGTGCCCGCCATGACACACCGAAAATCCTTAAATGCGGATTGCATATGTTTTTATCAACGAAAACCATACCCTTTTTTTCAACTCACCTTTGTCGATGTCATAATACATAGGTTTTAACGGGACATCATCGAGATCGCCATCATATTCTTCGAATCGAGAATAAAAAAAAGATGATCTTGACAAATTAGGATGAGAAGGAACTATCAAAGGAACATGTCGGGCGGGATGATCCTCTTCATGTACAACATTATTCTCAATATGATCATCACTATCATCACCACGCCGCTATTATCACTAAGTTCAAGGTTCCGCTTTATCGCCAAGACAACCATCACCCCTAATCGTAGGTCGCTTCAACATGCGAATCAATCCATCCAAATTGCTCGGACTAGGTCTACATGTACTACCCAAACCCATATTTGTCATTCCTTAGGTAATGTAAGGTAATTGAGTCACCAATAATGTAAGATGCATATTGGTAAAACTCATTTTCGATGGAATTGGTGGTGGTGCGATTTGATTCAAAATTTCGATTCAACAAATAGATCTCTGATTTTAAACCATTATCGGGTCCAAAAAAATCTAAGTTCGATCTCTTTTAATTGGAACCAATCGTGAATTATCATTCTCGTAATATTTACCAAAAATTGTCAACTTGTGGCGGTTTTGATCCAAATCCGTAATTTCATACAAAAGGCCTATTAAGTTTGATAGGTTGATATTACGGTTAATATGTGTTGCTCCAACAACTTGGCCTCCAAAATGCACAAATACTCCAATTTTGTCGACATATCTTCAAAAATTATACAAAATTATTATTTAGAATATGCGTGTCGGTAATCAATTAAAAAAAAAAGCGAGACAACATAATTAATTTAAAAAGGGCTACATTATTTATTACAAACAATTATAATTATTTTATTCTATTATTTCACTAACTTTTTTAAAAATGCCTATTATATTATTCAATAATTTCTAATCACAATTTATAAAAATGCCTAAAAGTAAACTAACATTATTAAACTTTTACTATATTATTATACTAACATTTTAAAAATACCTACAAATTACCAATACACAATTTTTTATTCTACAAATTTTACTAACAATTTATAAAAGTACCTAAAAATAACAATAAACAAAATAATTCTACCAACAACAATCATTCATAATAAAATAAATAATTAACTAAATAAACTAGAAAAATTAAAAATTGCTCAAAATTTTTGAAAATTACTTGAAATTTTCGGAAACACCATGCGCCGCCATCACCACCACACGCCGCGATCACCACCACCACGCGCGCCGCCTGTCCCACCACGCGCCCCACTCACCATCACCACTCACCACAACTCTACACTCACCACAACTCTAAACTCACGAAAGAAGAAAATTGAGGAAATGCGGGCTGGTTTTCGGTATGGAGAAGGAAGAAGGGGAGGCGCGCTTTATAAAGAGGTAGCGCGCCCTCACTGGCGCCCAACAAGACAAATGTCGGTGTGGCGGCGCCCCTTTGACCGGCGCTGCTGTAAAGCTTCAAAAAACTGTCATGGCGGTAGGCACCCTTAGTAAGGCGCCCCTGCAGCGCGCTACACATATTTTTTTCAAGCCCCGGTTTTCACCCCATTTCGAAAATTTGTGTGGCAAATGCCACATTGTGAAAAAAACCAAATTTACGACCGTTTGACGGACATCTTTTCCTTAAATAGTGGGATTGATTTCTAACACTATATTCTTGATTTTAATTGTATTTTTCTGTAGATTTTCAATCCCCAAGAGGAGCATATGCTTGATCAATCATCTCCTATAAATAGAGGAAGTTTTGGAGCAACCAATACAACCGTTGAGATACAACACAAAGATACACTTCAAGCAAACACTTGTTCTTCATAATTATTATTCTTGTTGTAATTTTGTCTAGCTTATCACTTTCACATCCTTGAGGTCTAGGTTATTCTTGATTACACTTTGCACTCATATTGTAATATTCATTATTGAGTTGTAATCTTGATTTTTGGTCATCATCCAACACAAGACATCATTGTGAGTATTCTTGTGGATACATTTGGGTGATCTAGGTGATAGGTTTCAAGAGTGTGGTGCTCTTGAGATGTTGAAGAATTTGGTATTCTTCAATATTGAAGATTGTGGTGATCTTCAAAGGTGTCGTTGAAGGAAGATTGTGGTAATCTTCAAAGGGAGATTGTGATAATCTCCAAAGGTGGTGTTGTTGAAGAGTGTGGTGCTCTTGAAGGTGTTGTAAGTTGAATTTGTATTAATTTTGGTAATTAGTAAATTTTTTTCTTTTTGAAATCCATCCCGGATATCTTTGGGGTGGTAGAGGATTAGGCCCTGGTGGGTTGAACCTCTTTAAATCGTCGTGTGTTGTTTACATTCCGCACCTTTATTATTGTCTTTGAGCATTCGGTTCAAAAAAAGGGCATAATCGAAAAGATAGAGATAATCTATTCACCCCCTCTAGATTATCGTAGCCGCTTGGACTTACAAAAACCACCTCCTAATAGAATGACTCATCCAGAAGACAAGGACTTGCAACTATAGAGAGCCCACATTATATTGATTGAGGCAGTATTCTATCATATCATGGTCTAAAGAATTCATGCATGTTAAATATGTCATGATCATTATTTTAGACCAAGTATTTGCTGGCATGACTCCTTATGTTATTATTTGAACGTGCATGTAACCACCATCATTTAATTTTATTTAATTATCTTATTATTAAGTGACGGTGCTCTAAAAAGATGAATTATAAGATTCGTTATCATGTAATACTATTTAATATATTATATAAGATTATACTTTTAAAAAAATCAAATTTGTCATCCAATGACATGATCGATTGAATATCCCAATTGTTCAAAAAGAAACCAAAGCTTTCTACCAAAACTCATGAATATTTCTCTTTTTTTGAAAATTATATCTCTACTTCTCTCCTCTCCCCCAAAACCCTAATACACAAATCAGTCGCCCCCTTCCTCCCTCCCTCTCCTACACAATCATCTTAGTCTTGCCTCCTCTTCACCATGGTCGGAGACCAAAAGCCCCATGGTCTCCGGTCATTAGCCCCTCACTTTCCTGGTGGCTACTCCTCCTCTTGTGGGTACGATTCTTATGAGCTTGGCTTGCGGGTTAGGAGTTTTTGAGAATCTTGGTGGCGGCGGTGTTTGGAGGTGGTCTTGGCGGGGATGGACTATGGCGTGGATTTGAGGGAGGGAGAGGCAAACTTCATGTCTTTTGGCTTTCTATCTTTCTTTGTTGTTGTTTTTACTTGTCCCCATTAGGTAGTTTTTGTCCCAATAAGTGGTATTTTCTTGTTCTTTTCAGTCTTTTTTGTCCCATGTGTGGTTTTGTCCGAAGACTCGGATGTGCTTTTAATTGATGATATGCGACAAAAACGAGATCAAGTTCGTTAGTGCGTGTTTTGTCCGGCGCTCGTTGCGAAGTTTTGAATCTATGGATTCATTAGATCTATTTAGATTTAAAGTTTTGTTTTAGATCCGTATATGTTTATGATCTATGGACTTGCAATTGTTTTACATTTGATGTTGTAATCGATTGTAAATTTCTTCTATTTAATGAATGAATCTTCATTTTGACTCAAAAAAAAAACTCATGAATATTTCTCGAAGGACCATTTTGCACTTCTCAATTAATTAATTGTTATTAACGAGAGCACGTTAGTGTAGATTAATATAAGAATAAATTAAGAGCGCATTTGATTTTTTTTTTTTTGATAACTCGGCTTCCAGCGCTTACGCCCGACTATGCCGAGACAACGATTCGGCTCCTCATTCTTTGCCAAGCTCATTCTTTGCCGCCAAGGTAAACCGCGGATGTGCACGCACGACTTGCCGATGTTCGGCGGGTCTCTGGCGACGTACAACCGTGATCCTCCTAGGTAAAGAGAACAATTATGTTCGACCCCAATCTACTAATAACGATCTCTCCCGAATCGAACTCACACGGATGCTATTCAAGATGAGTTCCCGCAAATCTTCACCATACCGCATATGCCCCGGGAGCAATTTGATGGAAGCGAGGGATATGAACCCGACCTTCACCCCACAAACAATTTGATGGAGCGAGGATTTGAGCAACCTCTCGACCTCCATCCCACAATTCTTTGTGGTGGCCAGGGTTAGGCTAAGCCACCTGTTAAGAGCGCATTTGATAAACAAGGAAAAGATGATTGATTTGACCATAAAATTCAATAATTGAGAGACTATTGGACCCCACTTGCACTAGTAATTTGGTGCACGTTGTAAATGTACTCATAGTCCATCTTTTATTCATTGCATTTATCTAAATAGTTTGGCAATGAATAATATTAGCATAAGAAATTAAGAGTAGATAATATTAAATAAAAATATAAATAATAAAAAGTTCTCTAAAATTCATTACGGTCACATTGATATCATATTTTTCTTCTCTGATTATTGCATGTTTCACATGATAATTTTTTTAATGCTTGTACAATCTTTAATTATCTACGTATAAACAAAACAAATGATAAAGGTGGCTAAAAATTAAAATCACAATAAACCTATACACATCTTTTTTATTTTTTAAAATAATTAGCGGGCAACCCGAAACAACCCAACCTAACCCACTTCAACACACAACCCAAGCAGGTCAACCCATTTGGACCCACTTCAAAATAGATTGGGATAGCAATGGGGCGGGTCAATTAACCCGGACCCGCATCATGTATAGAACAAGAAGGGGTGGAGTGACTCGTTTTGCCCGTTTCAAATTAAATGAAAAATATATATTTATAAAATATTATTCACCAAAAAATTATTATCAATTTATAAATATCGGATATAATATAATAATACATAAAAATTATATTATAATATATATTATATATGCAAAATATATTTTAAAAATAAAAATACTTGACGGTACGGGGCGAAACTGATACCCATCCCCGCCCCAAGTCATGGGGCAGGGCGAATACCCACAAGTCATGTCGAAATTGTCATCCTTTAATAGGTTGTTAAAATTACAACTCAACCCACCATTTTTGCATCGCAGTTTGGGTCAACCCAACACACCTAGCTAGCCCATTTTGACACCTCTATCAAGTCTTAACCTCCATCGTCAAAGACCTTTATTTATGGAAACCAATTAACCAACTTGCACATAAATATTTGTAAATTGCTTGCATTTCAGTTTCTAAAAAAAACAGCTATAGAATAAACAGCACAGAATAGAGAAAACAAGAATGAAAATGCCTACACCACATGAAAGCTGAAACCACAGTTCTAAAACTCAAGAGCTTATATTTCGTCATTGCCGCGATTCGACGGCGAAACAAGAGCCGTCGATAACGGCGAACACGTCCGTGGAGACAGCTCAGCAAGTTCCAATGCTTGTAACCTCAACTCCACAGGATAATCAGCAACACAACCAATTCTTGGTCCAGCTCCGGTAGACCATTTGGCAGAGAGCTGATGGCCTAACTGGTACGACTTTGCGGCCTTCTTGGAGTTAATCCGTTCGAGTATTTTTGTCTTTGGGACGTCGACTCTAGGACTCTGAAGACCACCGGAGAGTGTTCTCTTGTACTCGGTTTGGGATTCAGGGCGAGAAGTTTCAGTGGTCTGATCTGAAGACAACGAGTCGTCGTCTTCATTGGGACAGATATCACATGGTGCGAAATCTGGTGGTGATGGAGCTTCGGATATAACCCTTTCTTCGGACAATTTTCCGAACTCATTGCGTTCGCAGTCTTCGTTTGCCTTCTGTATCTGATCAAATATGACCATAAAGAATAACCACCATGTCGTTTGCTAAATCTAAAAGAAACATTACAGACTAATACGCACATAAGTTCTTTCAAAAGAATCAGCTTCGGGCTACTTAGAGAGTGTTGCAAAAATTTCGCTCTTAGGCCATCTCCAACCCAAAATTCTATTTTAGTGCAGCTTTTGCACTAAAATAGTGCAATTTCTGCACCAAACTTAAAATCCATCTCCAACCCATCTACTTCAAATTTTACACTAAAAGGAATATTCCTTGAATATTCTTTATGATTACAATATAAAAACTATTTTTTAAACCAATTTTTTTAACATAGTATTATAAATCATATTTAGTAAATTAAATAATATATTTTATTATTATAACTAATCTATACTATATTAAATACTATCTATTAAAGAATTTAAACAATTAACAACAAGATTTAAGTAGAAAAAAATGTGGCATGCAAGTAGATAAACTTAAAAACAGTAATTAATAATACAACTAAAATAAACAACTAAATTAAAAAATTTTAATTATTTATTTTGAAGGAATATTCATATTCTTTTTAATAATAAATCATACATACAAATTATAACACATTTAAAAGTATATAACTCTTAAAAACAATCATATTATAACATATCTCAATATAACAAAATTAAACAAAAAACAAAAAAAAAAAAAAAAAAAATGGATAGCGCCGCTACAGTGCTGCGCCAGAAATGGCGCAGCACTGTTCACCCCTTTATTTTGGCGCTGCGGATAGCGCTCCATTGGAGAAGCAATATTGCTTCATTTTGGCATTTAGCGCAGGAAATTGGGCCGGTTGGAGATGGCCTTAAAAGAAGTGATTTATTATAAAACAGTTGAGAAATATAAATTGGCAGTGATTGCAAATAGAAGCTAAAAGTTGACTAAGTTAATAGGAATGTTTGGTGTCGTGAAAGTGTTTTAACATAGGGATAATTACAAAGACACCCCTGAGGTTCAGCCTAATTACAAAAAAAGGTCCAGAGATGTTTCAAAAATTACAAAAAGTCCCGCAGGTTTGATTTTGTCTTAATTTTAAGGGGGTAACTGTAATCTTTTTATAAATGTCAGGGGCTTTTGAAATGTTTTTCGCTTATGAAGGAGAAAATGTAAGACGGATCAAACCTCAATGGGGTTTTTGCAATTTCAAAAAATCTCTGGGTTTTTTTGTAATTAGACTAAACCTCAAGGGGATTTTTGTAATTATCCCTTTAACATATTGCAAAATGAAAGGAGAAGCAGAATTAGAAATCTTAAAATACCCCTCCCGGTACTTTTAGATTTTGATTAAATTATACAGAAGCAGAAGCCGAAGTTGACATTTGAAAACACTAAGACTACTTTTCTTTCGGTTAAAAAGTGACAATCACTTTTTTTAAGTGTTTATGTCAAGAATCTCATGATCAATGCTATGCAAAGTTCGTGCAAATACTTAGCTAACCGAGAAATACCTCGACTTTGTCCAGGTTGACTCCACTTTCCTTGAGAAATGATAGAAAGACGTTAAGGCTATCGTCAGTTGGCTTATAGTGTCCACTGTACGCAGAGATACTCTGAGAAAATTAAGATGTGACTGCATTAGTTAAAAATGATCGGGAATTTATTTGGAGATAAAATATAGGGATAATTACAAAAAAAAAACTTCCAGAAGTTTGGCCTAATTACGAAAAAAAAAAATCAAGAAGTTTCAAAATTACAAAAAGTTTCTTCATGTTTGATTATTTACCTGTAATATTTCTATAAATATCGGGGGCTTGAAATGTTTTTTTGCATATGAAGGAAAAAAAAAAAAAAAAGTAAGACGGCAAATCTCAAGGCTCTGGATTATTTTTGTATTAGCCGAACCTCATGGGTGTTTTTGTAATTATTCCTAAAATATAGTATCAGAATGTTCAGTTTAACCTTGCAATTGCAGTAGTTGATACAATACTCATTAAAAATTAGAGATAATTACAAAAACACCCTAAGGTTTGGGCTAATTACAAAAAAACCCAGATTTCTCCCTTGATGTTTGATTCCGTCTTACATTTTTCTCGGTGGTTTTCGAAAATATTTCAAAAACCCCTGACATTTACAAAAGTATTACAGTTGCCCACCTTAAATTAAAACGAAACCTCGAGGTTTTTTTTTGTAATTTTAAAACATGTCTGGTTTTTTTTATAATTAACCCAAACCTCAGGAGTGTTTTTGTAATTAACCCAAACCTCAGGGGTGTTTTTGTAATAATTTCTTAAAAATTAAACAATGACAATATCCCAGGCAGTACCTTAAGTACACCATCCTCTGCCATGAGCCTTCCAGCAGCTAAAGTAGCACCACCAGCAAGAAAGCTGGAATGGTGGAACAATCCTTTCTTTTTCTGGATGAAATTAAATTAAATGTTTGAAGATTTAATAATGGCTGATAAAAGAGAAACATTACACATGTAATTCTACTATGTATTGCAATTTACACATTACCTCTCCAGTGTATAATCTCTTCGAGACGCTCATGACAAATATCCACTTAGATCCGGGCGATCTTTGATTTGTATCAAGAGGTTTCCCTGTCAGCTTGTGCAATATTTTCCCTTGGACAACCAAGAATTCGTAACGTTCTCTCTCTTGCTGATCAGATAAAAGATGGGGAAGAAAATTTAATGATAGTAAGATACCATTCCATACAATGAAATGAATCAAAACCAAGAGACTGGAACAAACTATAAGACGAAATCAAAACACCATTAAAATTAGGGATAATTACAAAAGACCCTGAGATTTGGTTCTAATTACAAAACAATCCGGAGATGTTCTAATATTACAAAAAAAAACCTCAAGTTTGATTTTGTCTTATATTTAAGTGGGTAACTGTAATATTTTTGGAAATATCTGGGGTTTTGAAATATTTTTTTGCTTATGACGGGAAAATGTAAGTTGAACCAAACCTCAAGGGAGTTTTTGCAATTTTAAAAAACTTTTGGGATTTTTTGTAATTAGCCTGAACCTCGGGGAGGTTTTTGTAATTATCCCTTAAAATTATTGCATCAGTAATTAGGCATAATTACAACAACAAAAAAAAAAAAAATTGAAAATTGCAAAAAAACCCTTCAGGGTTTGATTCCACTTCCTTTCTCTTTTCATAAGCAAAAAGCATTTCAAAACCCCTCCTAAAATTTTTAGGAATGTTACAATTAACCCCTTAAATTTATGACATAATCAAATCTGAGGGCCTTTTATAATCTTGAAACTATCTCTGGTATTTTTTTTTTTTTTTTTGTAATTAGCCGAATCCTCAGGGGGCCTTTTGTAATTATCCCCAGTAATATTTAGACGTGACATATATTTTATTTGCATTATTGAAATTGGAAAGTTACAATCATTTGTGTCTACCACGCTAAGAAAATCTAAGAAAAATAACTTGGCATGCACAAGGTAATGAATGACATACAGGTCCAAGATACTTGATGCATTGTTGACGAAGCTTTGATCTTGGGCACTCTTTATGATCAAACTCCTTGCCATCTCCAAGATCCAACCTGTACATAAAAAAAATTCCCCAGGCTTCAACTCAGAACATTTCTTTTGGCTTTAATTACAACTAATCGATCATTAATTTTTAGGAGAATGTCCCCAACATGGAATTTGAAGGATTTTTTAATTAATGGAATTTAATAGATTTTTAAAGAATTCTATGGATTCCATTATGGATTTCATCAGATTCTAATGGAATTTTATTATATGGAATTATGTATATTTTAATAGATTTTTGTGAAATTTGTTGGACTATATAAAAATATAATTAATGATATTTTATGAATTTACCGGCATAACTTCATGATCATAAAAATAGCAAGGTTCGTGGAATCATGATTTCAAATAATGTGGTATTAAAAAAATCTCTAGCCCCAACAACGTTGATTATGCCTTAAATCAATGTAAGGGGATAACTGCAATATTTTTACAAATGTAAAACCATAAGTATAATACTAAATCAAAATCTCAATGGGGGTTTTTGTAATTTTCAGAAACCTCTAGTTTTTTTTGTAATTACCCCAAAACCCTCATGGGTAGTTTTGTAATTATCCCTAAACTTTAAGGTATACCATAATATATTGAAATTGCTACAAGCACAAAATAAATAACCAAATATTGTGGGCAGTTTAGACTTTTCTTACCAGTAGAAGAAGGGCTGACCAGAATTTGTTTTACGCCACTCATTAAAGTAAAGATGTAAGCTGTGCCCATAACGGTGCCTCGGGTCAATCTAGTTCAGATGCGCACCAATCAAATCAAACTTCACAAATTATTACAATAAAATAATTGGAGAAAATTATAAGAAAAAATAATTATAAGAAAAAAAAGAGGGGAAAAAAGGCCACTTACAGCTTCAATCCAATGCTGAAAAGCCAACTTTTGTGCCTTAGCATCTTTAGACAAACCCCTGCCCACCTGTCCACATATTTTTGTTTATTTTCAACCTCAATAATCCAAAAAACACACCGCAGCAACTTTTGAGCTAAATCAGTACAGCTGATTACAGGTGACAAACAGGCCGGGGTCAAAGAAAAAAATCGGCCGTCATTTTTGGAGCCAATATGTACCATACTTTCAAAATAAAAATAAATGTAAAATACATCGGCCAGCCCGGTTCCTTTCGGATCTATGAAATTGCATCCCAGCCCCGGCAGCCCGGCTTTAGCATTGGACTGGACTGGCTTTGACTAATATTGGTAAAATTGTCCGGCTTCACCCAACCAACCCGCATATATAATTGGGTTGAGCTTCATTCTTAGAGGCCGAAAAGGACAGACTTATTTTGGCTCGACCAAACCCCAACATGTCTGGATGGCCTACAAAAAATGCACATATTGGCTACTTCTTGTGGCCAACAAAATTTTTGGCCGGCCGGTTTCTTTCGGTCTATAAAATTGCATCCCAACCCGGCTTTAGCATCGGGTTGGGCAGGTTTTGACTTTTGACTATTGTTGGTAAAATTGGGTCGACATGACCCAACCAACCGGCATATATAATTGGGCATAACTTTATTTTTAAAGTCCCGAAAAGGAACACACTACTTTGTCTTGGCCCAAAGCGTGACAACTCCGATGGCCCGACCAAAAATACACGTATTGGGCTACTTCTTATGGCCCAACCAAAATTTTGGCCAGCCCAATCCAGACCAATTTTATAACTTGGCTTGCTGGGCTAGGGATGGGTCGGCTGGGTCAACTAGTTTTGACGGCTGTATTTCTGATATTACCTTTTAAACGTTATCTCTCTGTCTCTCCCTTTTTTCTAAAATTTCACATTGTCAAGAAAAGTTAGAGACAAGTCTTAAATGTCTTATTATGATTTATGGACATACCTTGGAAGCATTCAAACTGACACGATTCCACCGTGACGCAGCTGTCTCTGGCTTCAAATTGTAAAACGATATCGTACTGTGATTTAATACTGCAAAATCCAGCGCTTGCCGCCTTCGATTTTCATCACAAAATTAATCGAAATTAAATTTATCACAAAATTAATCGAAATTAAATTACAAAAAAAAAAACCTATAATTTGATTTTACCTTAAATTTAAGGGGTTAACTGCAATATTTCTACGAATAGGGGTAGTTTTTTAAATTTAAGGAGTTAACTGCGAATAGCAGGGTAGTTTTTTGAATTTTTTTTTTGCAGAGGAAGGGGAAAGACGTAAGCAAACCTTAAGGAATTTTTCGTAATTATCAAAAATCTCTGTTTTTTTGTAATTAGCCCAAACCTCAAGGGTTTTTATGTAATCATCCCTAAAATAAATATAATTTTGGTTAGTAAATAAAACATCATCTCGCCCACGCGAATCAACATGCTCATGAGGAAAACAGTAATTAGTTAGTTAGTTACCAGAGTTCTTCAACTAATATAGCGGAGTCAGCTAACTTGCGCCGGGTACGGTAGCTACGGTAAACCTTCTGAACCTTCATCGCCGCACTCGACGTCGGAGCGTCCGCGGGACTCGCCGGAGCTCCGGTCGTCTCCCATTCGATTTTTACCTCCGCCGGCGTTTGGTCCGTCGCGTTTTGCGGTTTCGGAGACTCCACTGAGGGTACGGATAAATCGGACATCCGAAACTCCGATTGGTTCATGAACGAAAATGAATTAGGGAAATTGGTGGAGTTGAGAGCTTGGACCTCCATTTTGAGAGACAATCAATGGGGATTTTGGGAAGACTGAAGAGGAGACTGAATGAGTTTTATAGAGAGAGGAGTGTGTGTGTGGGGGGGGGGGGGGGTAGCAGATTTTGTCTGTATTTAATTTGTGGTCATCAAAATTATTATTTCTGTAATCTTATTTCATATTATTAGGGATTAAATTACAGAAAAACCCCTGAGGTTTAGGTTAATTATAAAAAAATCCAAAGATGTTTCAGGTATACAAAAGAAAAACATCGTGTTTGATTATGTCTTAAATTTAAAAGGATAATGTAATATTTTTATGAGTATCAGGGGTGTTTTGAAATATTTTTCTGTTTATGAAGGGAAAAAATGTAAGACGGAATCAAACCTCAAAGGGTTTTCTGCAATTTTCGAAAATCTCTAATTTTTTTGTAATTAGCCCGAACCTCTGGGAGGATTTTGTAATTATACCTTCATATTATATTAAACATGGTTTTTTTTATTTTTTTGGTTTTTCAGTATATATATCCTCAGAGGGGAATGATGGTGGAGTCGAACCACAAAGTTCAAACATGTTTAGTCTGAGCTTGGAAGTCTTAATAACCACAAGAACACATCAAATTCCCTATTAAACATGTTAAGGACATGTGTTTCAAGTTTAAAAATTAATATAATTATATAATTTTATGAATTTTAACAAGATTTAGGTTTTTAAATTAAAAATGTAAAACACAAAATAAAATATGAATTAAAAATTAGAATCCATCTTCGACAATCAACTAATTTGAAAAAAAAATCTGCAAAATCACTAAGTGATTGCAACATTATATTAGTTTAAAAACACTATGATTAATTATTTATATGATGCATGCGTAGTGATTTAACTAGATTAATAAAATCAAATAACTTATGGGATATCTATTATCATTTTCAGCCTCTGATTTAATAGAAGGCTCATCCAGTAGACAAGTACTTGCAAGTTGCAACGACCACTGCAGAAGACTTACCAAACATATATAAGATATATGTAAATATATTTCAAATTTATATTGAAAAGAATTATATACGTAACGTACTTATATAATAAGCAAATTATAATATAAATTTAATATTTAATAGTTTATAATTAAAGGAGTTAGGAATTCCATTTAAGTAGGTGATAATGAAGTGTGATTTGTAAATTATTTGATGCATATATAAATATATTATAAAGTAAATTATATAATCCAAAATTAACCTCTCATTTGAATTGTGGCCACTTGAATGACATGAAGTAAGCCATGTTTGTACATTTTTTTTTTTTGATGAAAATGTGAAAATTCATTAAAAAAGAAAAAAATTATACAAATTAAAAGGACATATTACTCCCATCGGCTCCATTGTTGAATGGACAGACCCATTAACATTAAGGAGCAAAAAAGTGTCAACAACCAACTATCGATCAATGATAGGGAAAGAGGACCTAAAACCTCAACAGAGGTTTACTAAAAAACAAGGAAAAAAGCTCCAACCAATTAATCGAAATAACAAGAGGAGTGGGCGGTCCCGACCTAACGCTTCTACTTGAAATTTCGAAAAAGGATGGCGAGAGATATACAAGAAAAGATTACACAACGGAGATAGGGCATACCCTATAACTCGACGCAGTTTGATCGAGGCGGACACGAAGTGAATCATGGATCAACCAAGTCCCATCGAAAATGAAGAAACAACAATAGAAAAGGTAAAACCCTGGGTTGCTTCAAAAATAACTTGAAACCGAAATAGCAACAATGGCGATTGGGGATCCAAGCAGAATCAAGGATCACAAAATACCCGAACTCCAAAACCGATCGAAAAGCAGTGGGGCAACCAATAAAGGCCACACAACCACTAAGTAAGGAGAAGCCATCCAACGATGGGGTAGAACCATTTTTTCGAAATCAAAAGTTCTATAGGAGAAATTGCATCGACTCCAGGCGGATATCAATTTAATCCCAAAGAGAACATCATCAATATTTGTTAATAAAACCCTTAAAATTAAAGAATTCATCATGTGGGAAAAGATCCAAAATCCACAAAAAACTGTCCCACCTGTGAGAGCAAGCAACAATCGGACACGGATAAGCAAAGCAATGTAAAGTAGCCAAGCTAAGAACACACAAAGAAAAAAACCAATCACCCACCATCGAATGCACGAAAAGGGAGGTCATGAGGCGGGGCATTTAGGGGAGTTCCACTAATACGCTTTTATTACATATTACAGCCCAAACGAACAAAAGAACCCCCACACATGGGTAAACAAAAACAAAGACAAAATTTCTAACAGAGGAGGGCTAAAAATCAACTTGATTAACTGGGAAGTGATTGAATACAACCTTGTAGACATCTTTCAAATTTTGTGAAACACCGTATCTTGAGAGAAATTCAAACCCTCAAAACCTGACAGCCCGGCCTTCCAAATCGATAGATAGTGCAACAAATGGCCGCCAACCGAGCCTTTTTGAGGGGCGGGGGCGCTTGTTCTTTTTAGTCCATTTGAGGGCCCCAAAGAATAGTGCCCATGGAATGGCTAAACTTGACCATTTTTTAACTCTATCCCAAAGTAACCTGGTAACAATACAATCAAAAACAAGTGAGATGCATTTTCAAGGTAATTGCCACACGATTTACAATTAGGATCAAGATCTAAATACTTTAAATTATTAATGGTTGCCAGTCTATCATTAATAGCAAGCCACACACAAAAGGAGTATTTGGGGGGGATAAAGTTTTTCCACACGGCAGAGTGCCAAAAAGTTTTAGGGCGAATCTCTGAAAATGTCATATATTTTGGAGGAACAAAGGCCTTTGAAGTTAGAAAAAAGAGAGAGATTGGTGATAGCCAAGTCGGGAGCCAAACTTAGCTAAAATATCATTTCTGATATCACAAATCCTTTTCAAAAGGTAGGAATCAGTTTTTTGGGGTCCCAAGTCCAAATAGATTGATTTTTTAAGTAGAAGGAATGGACCCATCTGACCCAAAGGGAGTCAGCTTTTGAATGAATATTCCAAAGGATTTTTGCAAGAAGGGCTTTGTTCCAAAAATGTACATCTCTTAAACCCAAACCTCCTCATCGTAGGAGAGAGACAGACTTTGGTCCACTTAATGGGAGAGGTATTCTTCCCCCAGGAAGACTCGCAAAGTCTAGTAATTTCATTAATACTTAACAGTGTTAGGGAGTGGAAAAATTTGGAGCCAAATACATTCCACTCCTTGCAACACCGATTTGATAAGAAGAGCCTTCCAAAGATAAGAGAGGGAATTTGCGGTCCATTTATTGATGTAGGAGGCAATTGCATCATAAAGGGGGCATAATGGTTAACATTCACTTTTGTGCAGCCAAAAAGGAACCCCTAAATATCCTGATGGGAGACCCAAGAGGAAATTCAAGAGATTGAGGATATTGTCAAGTTTATCCCCAATAATCCTGCAGTGAAGATATTAGATTTAAAAGAATTAACATCAAGGCCGGAGGCATTTTTGAACTCATTAAGACAATCAATCGATCTTAATCGAAGGAAGATCACCCTTAGAGAATAACATGAGATCATCTCGCAAAAGCAAGATGAGTAATTTTGAGAGCTTCACATCTAGGGTGATATTTGAAATCCGAGGTATTAGTTCTCACTTTTAGGAGACGGGACAAATATTCCATGCATAGGAGGAATAAGGTAGGAGACATAGGGTCACCTTGTCTCAACCCTTTTGCCCGTAAATTTACCCTGAAGAGAACCATTAATGCAAATGGAGTAAGAAGCACTAGAGACACACTCCATGACCCAGGAGGTAAAAATAGGAGGAAAGCCCAACCCATTTAGGACTTGTTCAAGAAACGACCAAGAAATGGTATCATAGGCTTTCTTAAGATCAACTTTAATAGCACATCTAGGGAGATTCTTGCTCTAGATAATTTCGATAATTTCTTGAGTCGAAATATATTGTCGATGATATTTCTACCACTAATGAAGGCGGATTGAGTCGGATCAATCAATTTAGGAATCACAAATTCAAGCTTAGAAGCAAGAATCTTAGTAATGACTTTATAGACCACGTTGCAACAAGCAATAGGTCTAAAATCAGCTACAGTAGGGGCGTGATCCGTTTTGGGAATCAAGGCAATAGAAGTATGATTGATTTGTCCGAGTAATTTTGAAGAATTAAAAACTCGGACACAGCAAAGATTCACATCATTGCCTACAACATCCCAAGATTTTTGAAGAAACCAGAGGAGAAACCATCTAGACAGGGATCTCTCATCCTCAATATCAAAAAGAGCCATTTTAATAGCATGGGGAGTGATAGGGTTAGAAAGCGCATGCAAATCGTCCACATCAATGCAAGGCCCAGTTTGGAGAGTTTGAAGATCCACAAGGCGGTTTGAAAACTGTTCCAAAAAGGTTTTTAAAATAGTTCACAAACGCTTTAGAAAGTTCATCAAAAGAGGAAGTTTTGGAACCATCCTCTAAAATAACTGAATTCATCTGTTTTCTGAGAGAGTTCCATTTAACAATACTGTGGAAAAACTTAGTGTTTCACATCACTTTGTTTAAAAATCACATTTTGCTTTTTGTGTAAATGATCTCTCGACTTTGGCAAGAAAGGATTCTTTAGCTTTGAGCTCTTTGACCGAATCACATAAGGCAGAGTTAAGAGGATCAGCATGAAGTTGGATTTGAGAATTTTTAAGAGCAGTTTTCACTTGCTTAACTCTTGAGGAAATATGACTAAAATGAAAGTTATTCAGCTCTTTCAGGGAGGGCTTAAGAGCTTTGAGTTTTTTACAAAGAATAAATTGGGCCTTACCCCAAAAGTTAAGATTCCAAGCAGCTTGCACAATATTGAGAAAATCAGGGTGCAAGGCCCACATGTTGAAAAATTTGAAAGGTTTCGAGAGAACCAGGTTCTGCTCAAAAAGAGAGACAATAATTGGAGAATGGTCAGAGACATTCCCCGGGACGAATGTCTGCTGAGCATCTCCAATTAGAATCGACCAAGCGAGAGTTAATCAAAGCTCACAAGTCTACACCAAATGGTATTATTGGTCCAAATAAAGTAGCACCCGTAGATTGCACCTCACTAAGACCAAGATAGGCACAAGTATCATGGAACTCTTCAACGGATTTATTAGTAAAAGGATCCCCGTTAAGTTTTTTATCAGGATTTTTGATAGTGTTGAAATCTCCAAGTAATAGCCAATGGGAATCAATAAAATCACCCAATTCCAACATTTTGTTCCAAAGTAAACGTCTTTCACCAACAGTATTAAGACCATAGATGAAAGAGGTGATTATGGAGTTTTGAGAAATTTTGCAGGTCAAAGAACAATGAATCGGTTGGGGATCCGATTCAAGAACATGAAGATCAACAGTAGACGGATTCCAAAGGATCAAAATCCTACCATTTTTGACAAGATGAAAATTACTGGTGGCAAGCCAACCAGGGAATTTGTTTTGAACAATAAAATCACAACGGTTGGATTGAAGCACAATCTCATACTCAAGTTTTGTTTCCAAAAGACAAAGAACATCCACTTTCTTTTTTACAAAAGAAATAATGTTTTTATGTTTGATGGGGTTGTTAAACCCACGAATATTCCATGAAACAATTATCATTTTGAATCAAGATGTTTTTCATTGTTATTAACAGTAGAAGATCTAGGAAGCAGCAGATTTGTTGCTACCTAAAAAAAATTCCATCAAGTTTGGAACTCAAAACATCTTTACCTGGCTTGAAGGGTTGGGGCAGCGTCTCTTCAGGTTTACCTGGAACAACAATTGAAGAAGATTCAATATCGATTCATCCTTTTTATTCTTTTTTTTTTTTTTTTAGCACTTTTAGAGAGTGCCGAGAAAACTCTTCTTCATTATCAAAGGATGCTTGAACAGAATTTTCATCCTCAGGGTCCGGTGGCAAGCGATCTGTTTTTCAAACAGAAATAGGCACTATAGGATCTCGAGCCCGCATTGACATGACCCACAAGCTTTGCTGAATAGGTGGGTCACAATAACTTAACACTTGACTTGTTGATTAGGATCCTGGAATTTCTAAAACAAAGAAAAGAGTTAGTAATAAAGAGGAGGCGGCAACAACAATGGCCCCCCGCTTTCTTAATATTAGAGGATCTTGGAGATCCGGACGAAGAGGGTGCTCCAAAGCGGCCTTAACAATATCAAAGCAGAGGTCAATACGAGGAGGTAAGGTATCCCCTGTTTTACTCAACAAAGCATCCGTTGCAACCACAAAATCGAAGAACGTCATATTCCACAACTTTCTTACCTTTATCAACGGGTTTTTTCCACCAGTTTTATAAGCGCTTTTATTCCACCGCATGCATCGAGAAAGTGCCCAAAGTTTTTACATTTTTGCAAAATTCAGGAAAAAATCAATCACAACTTCTTGTTCAAAAACAAACCATCAGTTTGTTTCAAAAACACGATTTTGGGGGAGGGATGGTTGGATCAACATCAACCAATAATTTAGCAAAAGCAGTCTCGTTTTTTTCAAAAGTGGGTCTATCACTACAAACAAAGGCTTACCAATTTTAGTACAAAGCCTACTAAATGTTTGGATTCCAATACTTTCCGGTAAAAATGCAGAAATTTAACCCAAACTGGGACGAGCCACACTTAACACCTTTAGGTGGATTTTCAAATCAAAAATTTTCAAGAGGAGTGGTTCGCGCAAGCGGTGAAAGGGACCGCCCGTAAGATTTTCTCCATGTCGACCAAACGGTCAAAACGAAAGATAACGCAGCGGCCGTTGACATAAGGAAGGACCTCACAAACAATGTTCCAAATTAACCGGTTTTTTAATATTTACCATGCCCTTACCACTTACCAAAGAAATGTACCCAACAAACAATATCCCCATTCATTCGAATGTCACATAATTCATCCTCTTCAAATTCAAGAATATCGATACACGAGAGAGTCATAAGGCGGGGGCTTAATTTTAAGTTCATCACATTGTTGAACCGTAATAAGATCGAAAAAAGACTTACGCTTAAACTTACTTGGAATGTTCGGATTGGAGAACTTAAAAGAAGGCCCAAAGTAGTGACTATTACCAGTGGTTTCGAAGGGACATCATCACCATTTTGGTCGGGCTTGGGACCGGTGATATTGTTTCGAGAATCAAGCGGAAGAGTAACCTCTTCATGGAGGTGCACTTCACCAACAAGAGACAGACAAAAGGTCATCGTGAGACCGAAGACGACGAGTCCGACTCACCCAATGTCACCGAGTCCTCCTCATTATTAGTACGAGTTTTGGATTCAGATGCATTAGGGTTCGGAGAATCAAAGTAAATATGTTTAGAGCTCCCGGTTCTTTGGCCACCAAGGATCGTGTATGTTTAGCCATGGAGGAATAACAAAGAAACTATAGGACAACTCAAGATCGAAAGAATAAAGCGGGCGTAGTTAAACTCCAAAGAAACCCAAGATCCAACACCGGATAATATAGGGTTCAATGGGAAAGCCAAGCGCGAGGGGCGAGAGCCACAAAGAAACCCACGATGCTTTCAAAGAGCAGCAATGAGGGGTGGCTCAAGAACCCGATGGCCGAGAAACCAACACACTCTTTTCATCCCAAATATATAGTTCATTATTTTTTTTATGTATATAGTTCATTTTCTATATTTAATAGTGTTTTTTCAATTTTTTATTGTTATAATCCTATTAACATGCATTTTATAATTTACACGATTGATTAAATTAATCAAGTAAATATTTTGTATATTTGTAATTTCAATAATTTTTTTAATCCGTGTGAAAAATCATAATGTATAATTAGGACAAATGATTACCTATTAATGTACGTACATTTCCAGATTCTGACCACCAACATCCGAGAATCTTGAAATTTGGTTTATCTTGTAAATTTTGGGTTCTCAACCAAATATTTATTAAAATTAAATTAACCCTATTCTGTCATAACATAATTTAAAAACAACTGAAAATCACACAATTTAAAATCGTACAACAACCGGAACAATAAATATCAGTCATGACGTGCAGAAGTGGATGGACCCGCATCATCACGCGTGGTAACCGGGTTGTAGAAGTTCATTTTTATATTCCAAAAAATTGTGTATGCATTTTTTATTTTTTACAAAACAATATCCTAAAATTAAAAAATTAAAAAATAATTTGTGAAAATAGAGATTCAATACTGTTTTGAATTAAAATTAAAAAAATGCTAATTTTGAAAAATTAAATCACACAAAACAAATTTGATATTGTTTTTACAAAACAATATCCTAAAACTAGAAATGCTATTTTAAACTAATTTTAAAAAAATTGAGAAAACAGCGTTAGCATTTTCTCGACAAAAACAGAGAAAACTAACGTTGTTTTCACCCTTTTTTTAAAAAAAAAAAATTTGCATTATTTGTTTAAATAGATTTTAAAATTGACTTATTCTCACATTAAATTAGCCTCATTATTTACTCGTCCCAAATGTCTCGTAACCATCCACATATTGTGATAAGGGCAAAAGATTATGCAGGCCGACCGACTGGCTTATGGCATTGGGTTGACCTGGAAAGGCCCATACTCTTGGGCCGATCTCATCAAAGAAGTGCATGGCCGATCCGGGAGGCTTACGATGGGGCTGACCTGACTGTTGAGCCCATAAGAGGAAGGCTTTATTATATTGGGCCGATCTGTGAAGGCCCGAGTACGAGCGTAGGGATGTTTATTGGGCCGACCTGTGTAAGGGCCATTGTATTAAACCGACCTGTCGAACCCTGCATGACTAAAGGCGACCTGTTGTTGGCCCGTTGTATTCTATAAGGACTTCGCCCATACAGTTCAGCTCGGCAGGAAAGATGTATGAAGCTAATCGAGATGCCTCGAGAATTACAGGGGACTTTATATCCATACATTGGGTCGAGGTGTTTTGAAACAGTCGGAGCCGGTCTTGCTGAGCGTAAAATTAGGGTTTTTAAGAGATCCGATCCTAATCTAATGATGACTCGACACCAAATCGTAACGGAATCCCTGATTTTACGGAAACCCTAATCCGAGCTAAGGTATAAAAGGCCGAAGCCCAGGTTCGTTCTAACCTAATCTCATTTTTCTTGTTACATTGCTTTTCTCTCTCTCTAGCCTTTACTTCCTTCCCAAGATATTTGACTTAAGCATCGGAGAGGATGCGGAGCCCCCCCTCCCTTGCGCAGTTTCGCGGTGGACTTTGTCAGGAAGGTGATCGGCGAAGGAGGTCGTTTTTGGGAGCAACCACATTGGTATTATTTATCCGAATTAGGGGTGTCAATTCGAGTCATCAAGTCGGGTTCATATTTGATTTTAGGTTATGCTTTATAAATCAAAAATTATTTAAAATATAAAATACATATATTTTAGACAAATCGGTAACATCGTCATGTCAGATTCGTGTCAGTCGTGTTCGGGTTTTTCGTGTTCGGGTTTTGTCTTGGTAACTTCGGGTTGTATTATCGTGTCAGGTCAGATATTGATACCCCTATTAAATCTGAAAGTATATTTTACCAGCGTCATTTAATTCTTTATTTAGTTACGTTATCTTACTATTAAATGAATATTCTCTAAAAATTTCGATTTCTAAGTGACTAGGGACAGCTCAATTAATGAAGACCATACATTAATAATGTGAATTTACGAAGGCCTGATAAGATTTTTTTTTTTATTGAATTCAACTGGTCTAATTAGTTCATATACAGTCAAATACTAGATAATAACTCATTTCCAAACATATACCCTTCGACTTCTTTACTATGGCGAATAAATATTTTTATTATTCAGTCTTGTTCTATGACGACTTTCTTTATAGTTGAATTTAACTTGAGTATCCAAAGATTTTTGTCGAGACAACCAATGGCGTAGTTAGTGGGGCCAACTCGGGCCCCCACCCAAAAAAAAAAAAAAAATCAAGGTAAATTTTATATGGTTTTTTTTTTTTTTTTTATCCTCATCCATCCTAATTTCGAATATCGATTCACCCCCTTTTTTTTTTTTTACTACGCCATTGGAGACAACCTTGATATTCCGAACTATTTGTTATTTCGCAAATAGTGACTCCACTTAACAGTGACATGATTTTTAATTTAAGAATTTTAAATATACAAATAAATTTAAAATATTATATTTCAAAATACAACAACGTCAATTGAATATTCAATTGTGCACGGAGATGAGAAATTGATGGATTCAAAAAGAAACCAAAGGGGAAAACTATTTTTTACCAGTTCTTTTACACATAAATATTCTTGAAAAAACATTTTCCATTTGCCCAATTATATTGACAAAGAGAACGTACGTAAGCGTCGGCTATGATTAGAATAAATTAAGGGGTGGTTGACTAGGATAATAACAATATACGGATAAATACATTAGATTTGATCAAAAAATTCAATAATTGGGAGACTATTTGGACAAACTTTGTACTAGTGAAGTCATCGGTACCACGACCTTGCTATCCATCTCGGTTGCGGTTGTTGTTGCTTTTAATAGGGTATGCCTTATGTCCATTGTGTAATTTTTCTTGTAGATCTCTCGCCACCCTTATTTGAGCACAAATTAGGAGCGTTGGGTCGAGACCGCCCATTTCTTTTTTTTTTCGCTCGAATAATTGGTTGGAGATCCTATTTTGTTTTTAGTTAACCTCTGTTGAGGTTTGTTAGGTTTTCTTTGTTATCTTGTTCGTTTGTACCTCCTTTGCTTTGAGTGTTAATGGGTCCTGGCCCATTCGACATTAAAGCTAAAACTGGGTATGCCCCTTTTAATTTGTAATTTTTCACATTTTTTAATGGAATTTTCACATTTTCATCAAAAAAAAAAAAAAAGTCATCGGTACACGACGTGAGTCATTTTTTATTAAAATATTTCATCTGTCATAGGACAACTAAAAATAATTATTGCACTCCATATAAAGACCATATGATTTTAGGTCAACTGGCAGTACTCTTAGATATAAAATAAAAGCGAATAACATAGAAGTTTCAAATGTTGCTGTCATTTGCTTTTGAGGGTAATTGAAGAACAAAGAGAAGACGTAATTTGACTGCCTTCTAGCTTAGTGGCTCCCACAACTTTTCTTTGGGATCCAAATGGCCCCTCAACTCATTTTTTTCTTTTTTTTTTTATCGACCCATAGTATCCTACAACAGTCAAACCACGGACTCGGGATGGATCCAAAATCTTTCCCAATGGGGGTACAAAACTATGGCATTTATAAACTACATAAAAAGTAAATATTGGAGCACATTTACTTATGAACTTATAAATTTCAATGGTATTTTTCACTTGAAGGATATTGATCGAATTTGAACCAAATATTTGAGTTTCTTTGAGATTTACCTCCTACCTAACCACTCCTCCCAATTTATTAAAAAAATTAGTGGAGCACACATTATTTTCTTAATTTTAATTGCTTTTAAAGCTAAATAATTTGCAAAAAATACTACATTAATTTTTTGTAAAACATAACTTATATTCAATTTGTAAAAGAATATACAAAATAATAAAAATACAAAAAAAAGAAAAAAAACTTATGGGGACACGTGCTCCCATTAGGGATGGCAATTTTGACCCGATCCGCGGTGCCCGTCCTGGCCCGTCTCATTCTGGGCGGGCGGGTGGGGTATCACTTCTACCCCGCCCCACCCCGCCGCCTAGTATTTTTATTTTTAAAATATATTTTAATGTATATTTTGCATATATGATATATATTATAATATACTTTTTATGTATTTTTATGTTATACCTAGTATTTATAAATTGATAATAATAATTTTTGTGAATGATATTTTATAAATATAATGTTTTTCATTTTTCTCATTTTTTATTTTATTTAATTCCAAACGGGCGAGCATCTGCCGACCCGCCTTCGACACACCCACCCATGGCGGGTCGATCGGCCCGCCCCGCTCTAGGCACGGGTGGGTCCGGTGTTAGATAAATGTTTTTATCATTATTTTGATGATTTTGTTCAAATGAGTTTTTAAACCAAAACAATGTCCCTAAATGTTGTCTAAATATTTCCCATCGATTTAAAATATTTTTACTATTTTTCTGGAGTATTTCTTGGAGTTTATTTTTGATAAAAAAATTGGACAACACTTCATTTCAGCTCGACCGATCGCCATAGGGGCAACCTGTACTGAGTTGAATTTTGAAACAGAAAATAAAGGGACGTATAAGAAATCGGGAGGCGACTGTCGACCTTGAGGTCGACCTAGGTAGAGGCGGCGACGGTCGACCCGGAGGTCGGCCAGGTGAAGCGACCGGTCGACCCTAGGGGCGGCCGTGCACTGGAAGGCCCTCTCAAGTTCTCGTCTTCTCTGTTTCATTTTTAAATACCCCAACCGATCAAGATCGAGTGGCGGCCGGTCGAACCCTCCTCCGACCGATCCCCCCGTGTAAAAATCGCAACAAACTCATTTCAATCTTATCTCTGCGTGACCGATCGAACTCCTGTTTTATCAAAGAAACTATCCATTGCATTTTGATGTGACTTTTCCCTAATTTGTGGGATTGATTTCTAACTGGTATAATCTTGATTTTAAATGGTTTCTTTTAACTGCGTGAAAATCACTCCCCAAGAAGAGCCTATGTCCGGAAATCAAGTCAAGACCTCTCCTATAAATAGAGGCTTCATTCAAGCAACAAGACAACACATTACACAAGCAAAAGAGCATACAAGCAAACACTTTCATAAATCTTATTGTATTAGCTAAGCACTTGCACTTGCACTTCTTTGAGGTCTAGGCTTTCAAATATTGATTACACTACTCATATTGTATTATTCATTATTGAGTTGTAATCTTGATTTTGGTCATTATTCAACACAAGACATCCTTGTGAGTATTCTTGTGGTAAGAATACACTTGGGTGATCTAGGTGATAGGTGTTTGGAGAGTGTGGTACTCTTCAAAGGTGGCGAAGGAAGATTGTGGTAATCTCCTTGAAGGTGTTGTAAGAGGGTTGTGGTAATCCTCAAGGTATTGTATTAATTTTGGTAATTAATAAAATCTCTTTTTTCCCGAAACTCATCCCTGGATATCTTTGGTAGTGGTAGAGCACGTAGTCCCTAGGTGGGGTGAAGCTCTTTAAATCGATGTGTGTTGTTTATTTTCCGCATTTAGCTTTCATCTTTGCTTGATTATTCAAAAAGAGGGCAAAATCAAAAACAAGATAATCTATTCACCCCCACTCTAGATTATCGTAGTCACTTGGACTAACAAGTGGTATCAAAGTCAAACTCTTTGCTAGCTCGTTCGAGTAAAGAGGAAAGATCCATGTCTACGAATGATGCTTATCTCACCACCGGCGCCTCCACCAATAAGCCACCACTATTCAACGCCAACAACTACGCATTTTGGAGAGACCGTATGGAGTCTTCCTACAAGTGCGGGTTCGACATTTGGAATGTGGTTGTTGAAGGAGTTGATCAACCAACCAAGAAATTGGAGGATGGCACCTCGACTCCTAAACCTTTCAAGGAGTTCGATGAAAACGACAAAAAGGTTTTCTCTAAACGGTAAGGCCTTAAATATTTTGCATTGTTCTCTTACCGCCACCGAGTACAATCGCATAAGAGGCATAAGGTCGGCACATGAGGTTTGGGAAAAATTGGAGACAATTTATAAGGGACTAAGAAGGTCAAGCAAACAAGAAAGACCATGCTTGTTAAAGACTTTGAAAACTTTAACATGCATGATGGTGAAAGCATATCTAAAATGGTGGAAAAGCTTGACAACATTGTCAATCCTCTTGTGGCCCTCGGTAAAGTCATCTCCGAAGAAGACAAGGTGACTAAGGTATTGAATGCTCTTCCCGGCTCATGGTCCAAAAAGGTGACGGCAATCACGGAGGCACAAAATCTTGAGACACTCAAATTTGACGAGCTCATCGAACCTCCTCATCTATGAAGTCTATCTCCGGAGAGGAAAAATTTCAAACCAACCATCAATCAATCGGGTATGCAAAATATTCCTAAATGTCTTGCTTCTTCTTCTAATAATGCATACTATGATAATGATGAGGAGGATGAGGAGACGGCCGCACTTGTTCGAAAATTTGCAAAATTTGTGAATAAAAATAAGCCAAGAAAACCGAGAGATAATACTTGCTTTAAATGCGGAAAACCCGAGCACTTCATTGTCGATTGCCCAAAACTCGATGAGGAGGAACAAAAGAAAAAGAAGCATTTTTCGAAAAGAAGGCTCTAAATGCGAGGTCAAAACTTGGGATGAATTACTTGAAACAACAACCGAGGAAGGAGAAATCGAATATGGTCTTATGGCCATAGACGATGAAAATAATGAGGTACGCTCTAACTCTTCTACCTCTTCCTTAGTTGATGAATTGCAATGTGATTTTGATGAATTGCAAATTGAGTTTCAAAATTTGATTGTTAAATACAAGACTCGAAAGGGAGCATAAAGAGCTTAAAATTGAAAAGGATAAATTATTTACTTCTTATGAATATCTTGATAAAGCTCATGCTATTACTCTTACTTAAGTTCATACTCTTGAAACCGAAAAAAAAATCGCTCATCAAAGATCTTGAATGTTTGAAAAAGGATGTGCATCGTTTTAACATAAGCACGGATAAAGTTACAAAAATTTTAGATGCACAAAGAGGTGAGCATTCCAAATTAGGACTTGGTTATAAACTATTTCAAAATGTTTTTAAGAAAAATAACCAAGGACCGACTTTCGTACATGCTAATAGCTCTTATACTCCTACTTGTTTTTATTGTGGTAAAGTTGGACATTATGCTAACAATTGCAAATTGAGAAATAGCTCTAGTCATATTTGGAGACCCAAAGGTCTCAAGACTAACCCCCATGGACCCCAAAATTATAGGGTACCTAAAAATAATTCATTTGTAGGTCATAGGGGCTATAACAACAATAGAGGATTCAAAATGGCTCGTGGACAGCGGATGTTCACACCATATGACCGAAAGAGAGAACTTTTTACCAACATCAAGCTCTAAGAAGAGGGTATGGTCATGTTCGCAATGGCAAAGGAAAAATCATTATGGTCATGTTCGCAAATGGCAATGGAAACATTGGTAACTCTTCTTTCTCTCTTAGTAATGTTTTACTAGTAGATGGGCTTAAGTTTAATTTGATAGGTGTTAGCTAACTTTGTGATTCAAATTATAATGTTGTTTTCAATAATGAAAATGCTTTATTCTTAAAAATGATGAAATTATTTGCGAAACAAGTAGAAAAGGTAATCTTTACAAAATTTGTACAAGTGATTTGGTTAGTCAAAATGTTTCTTGTCTTGTCGCCAATAATGATTTAACGAGTTTATGGCATAAGCGACTTGGACATGTTGGATACAAGAATTTGAAAAATATTTACAAAAACCAACATGTAAAAGGACTACCCAAATTGAATTTTGAAAATCTTGTCTTATGTGACACTTATCAAAAGAACAAATTAGTTAAAAGTAGTTTCAAGCCCAAAATGAAATTTCCACAACTAAACCCCTACAATTGCTTCACCTTGATTTGTATGGGGATATTGGTACAACTAGTCTAAGTGGAAAACATTACACTTTCGTTATTGTCGATGATTTTTCTAGATATACATGGGCTCTTTTTTTTTACTAATAAAAGCGATGCCGTTAATGAGTTTGTTAAGTTGTGTAGACTTATTGATACTTGAAAAGGAAGATACTATTAAGTCTATTCGAAGTGATCGAGGTGGAGAATTTGATGGTGAATTTAGAATTTTTTGTGAAACCAATGGATATGCACATAATTTTTCGGCTCCAAGGACACCTAAAAAAAAAATGGAGTAGCCGAAAGGAAGAATCGACATTACAAGAAATGAGTTGGTCCATGCTCAATGAATTCTCTCTTCCAAAATATTTTTGGGCAAGTCATAAGTACCGCTTGCTATGTCATTAATCGGGTTTATATTCGTCCTAAAATGAATAAAACTCCATATGAGCTTTGGAAAGGAAGAGCTCCAAATATTAGTTATTTCAAAATATTAGTTAGATAAATGTTTTATCATGATTTTGATGATTTTGTCCAAATGAGTTTTTAAACCAAAACAATATCCCTAAATGTTGTCTAAATACTTCCGATCGATTTAAAATATTTTTACTATTTTTCGAGTATTTCTTGGAGTTTATTTTCGATAAAAATTGGACAACACTTCTTTTTAGGCTCGACCGGTCGCCGCCCCATATAGGCAACCTGTACACTGAGTTGAATTTTGAAACAAAAAAGGGACGTATAAGAAATCATGGAGGCGACCGGTCGACCTCCAATAGGCGGCGACCGTCAACCTTAGGGCGACCGGTACACTGGAAGGCCCTCTCAAGTTCTCGTCTTCTCTGTTTCGTTTTTAAACACCCTCAATCGGTCAAGATCAAGGGCGACCGGTCGAACCCCCTCCGACCGGTCCCCCCTGTAAAAATCGCAGCAAACTCATTTTAATCTTATCTCTGCGCGACCGGTCGAACCCCTATGTTATCAAAGAAACTATTTATTGCATTTTTAGACAAACTTTTCCTAATTTGTGGGATTAATTTCTAACAGCTATAATCTTGATTTTAAATGGTTTTTTTTTTTTTGCATCAAATCACTCTCCAAGGAGGAGCCTATGTCTGGAAATCAAGCCAAGACATCTACTATAAATAGAGGCTTCATTCAAGCAACAAGACAACACATTACACAAGCAAAAGAGCATACAAGCAAACACTTTCATAAATCTTGTTGTATTAGTCTAAGCACTTGCACTTGCACTTCTTTGAGGTCTAGGCTTTCAATTCTTGTTACACTTGTACTCATATTGTATTATTCATTATTGAGTTGTAATCTTGATTTTGGTCATCATTCAACACAGGACATCCTTGTGAGTATTCTTGTGGTAAGAATACATGACTTGGGTGATCTAGGTGATAGGTGTTTGGAGAGTGTGGTACTCTTCAAATGTGGTGAAGGAAAATTGTGGTAATCTCCTTGAAGGTGTTGTAAGAGGGTTGTGGTAATCCTCAAGGTGTTGTATTAATTTTGGTAATTAACAAAATCTCTTTTTCTTTTTCGAAACTCATCCCTGATATCTTGGGGTGGTAGAGCACGTAGTCCCTAGGTGGGGTGAAGCTCTTTAAATCGACGTGTGTTATTTATTTTCCGCATTTAGCTTTCATCTTTACTTGATTATTCGAAAAAGTGGGCAAAATCAAAACGAGATAATCTATTCACCCCCTCTATATTATCGTAGCCACTTGACAAACATCCGGTCCCGGCGATCCCGCCCATTTCAATCCCTAGCTCCCATAACGGGTAACGTGTGTTCGTCATTGCACGGACTCCATATTTCCTTCGGACTATGGGTATGGGACATCCGTCCTTCCCATGGATAGTCCTAATCTATGGGGAGGAGGAAAAACCTCAACTCATCACTATGTGTTGATCAAAGTTTGAACTTATAAGGAATTGAGGTGCACTTACAATTGAAGGGTGCTAGGCCAGGCTTTTTTAACACATTATTACAATTTTTTTTTCAAGTTACAAAAATAAAATGAAAAAAAAATGGCATAAAAAATTGATCAAAAACGGCATAGACGAAGCCGTTTCTGTTAAACTCATATACGCACATGCCGTTTTTATATTTGATTTTTGTTTTCTCTATTTTTTGGTGTAGAAACGTTTAGTAAGTGACCGATTTTAACAGCTTTTCAGAGTTTTGACGTTTGACCATACTTTTCTGCAAAGTTGTAACAATTGTTTTTTTCTTTTTCATTTAAAACCTACTAAAATCGGCCATATACTGGCCGACTTTCAAAATATATTTTTTTTTAAATTTAAAGTTAATGAAAAACGGCTTAAGCATCACCGATTGTTAGGGGTGTTCATTCGGTTAATTCGGTTAACCATTAACCGAAATGTTGTGTTAGAGAATTTTCTAACCGCAAGTCTACGGTGTCAAGTTTAATATAGAGAAGTAAGGTTGTCGAATCCACAGGAATAATTATCGAATTATTGCTAAGTACTATAATATAGTAGTCTAACTTTATTTAGAAATTCAATATTTGATGGAGTTGATTATGCTAAAAATACCAAAAATAAATCAAGAATATGAAAATATCAATGAGTTTATCCAAATGATTAAATGAATTCTAGAGGTATGATGAATCTAGTTATCCCTTATGTCAATATGGTTTATCAATTATCAATTACCAATTTATAAGTCAAGATTTCTACACTAATCATTCCCTCTCTCAAGTGCCAAATGATTTTAGATTCAATTGGGAAATCAATATCTCTATAAAAATCACCAATTAAAATCTCAATAAAAACTATGAATCTTGATAAATGACTTCAAATGATTCATAAATCTCTCAATTCTATGAAATCCTAAGTTATGCTATTCAAAGGTCAT
Source organism: Rehmannia glutinosa (assembly GCA_016081115.2). Taxonomy (NCBI): domain Eukaryota; kingdom Viridiplantae; phylum Streptophyta; class Magnoliopsida; order Lamiales; family Orobanchaceae; genus Rehmannia; species Rehmannia glutinosa. Next base: position 730,923 of record JABTTQ020002054.1, on the reverse strand, counting down.
GTATTCAATTACCTCTCTCAAGTGTCAAATCAAATACACCAAACAATCTAAATTATTGATCAAGTAATTTAGAAGCAATAGATCCAAATAGCACAAATAAATTGATAGATCTAGATTGACAAACCACAATTTCAAAACATAAGTTCAAACAATGATTACATCATCCCTCTAGAATTATAGAGTTTAGCTCATGATTGAAGAAAATGAATCCATAGGAATACAACAATACATCTTACAAGATATGAAGAAAGCAACAAAATAAGAATAAGAGTTGGGGAATCTTCTCTATTTCTAGATGGTAGAATCCTTCAATCTTCTTCTCCAAGCCTTTCCCAAGATATTCCAAGCCTTCTCTATTGTCTTCTAGTTGTTTTGTTGGGCGCCCAGGGTCCAAGATCCCTAATTTCACGCCCCAAGACCTCTATTTATACTCCCACAAAAGTCCAAGAAAAAGGAATAAGTTACATTGTAATTTCACTTTAGGGCGGCTGCGCGCCCGTCCCAAATATCCGTCCCATTGCACTGCAGCTAAAAATGGAAATGCCGCTATTTCGCACCATCTAAAGCTACTGGCGCTAAGACGGGACTATGCAGCGCCACTTAAAAATTGCGCTTGCCGGTTTTCACCCCCGTGACTTGCAGCGCTAAGACGACTCAAGCCCAAAAAAAATGCGATTTTTCTCTTTTCCTCTTCTTCAAATGCGATTTCTTCCACCCAAACACGTTTTTATTTGTTTTCATCAATTTCGGCATCCAAGACCTATCTCGACTCTCAAACGACAACTAATGACACAAACTCGACTCAAACGACGCTAAAATACTTGAAAACCCCGCAAAATCCTAGTCTAGAATACTCAATACATTGGTATAAAAACCAACTTAATATGTTGAAAACCGAATTAACCGAATTTGCTAATTGGCAAAACCATTAACCGAACCGAAATTACATTTACCGAATTAACCGAACCGAATTATATTTCGGTTATTTCGGCAATCTGGTCTTAACCGAATTAACCGAAATTTCTTTAAAATACAAAAGTATATGTTGTATATATAATATATGATATAAATAAATAAATATAATTCATAGAAAGTTATTTAAAATAAAAAAAAATATAATTTTTATATATAGTATATGATATAAATAAATAAAAATATATGCTATATATTATATATAATTATAATTATATATAAAATATATGTTTTACATAATATTTCGGTTAAATCGATTAATTCGGTTAATTTTGAATTTCGAACCGAATTAACCGATAACCGAAATTTTTCAAAACCTTTAACCATTCATCGAACCGAAATAATTCGATTCTCGACCAATTAACCGAATTGATTCGGTTAACGGTTAAACCGAAAAAAATCGGTTAATTGAACACCCCTACCGATTGTAGCGTAAATTTTTTTATTTATTTAAAACATTGTAAAATCGGCCATGCATGTATGTGGTGGCCGATTGTCTTTTTTTATTTATTAAAAAAAAGTTGAATGAATGACAATATGTAATCTCAGCTTTTTGTCTAAAAAAAAACATATGTGAAATGCAAATCGTATTTGTCTTTAATTTGGTGTTGACATGGATGGTTGTTAATTAAGTTTTGACAATTAATTTTGTTAATTCTATTAAATAAATATATGTAAACTAACATGTTATTAATTAGTGGAAATGGTTCAAATTAGTCATTTCCAAAGTGTATTTGAATTCCAAGACACGAATGAATACTATCAATATGTTGCGTTTATGACAGATGATGGTTTATGGCTTTACGTTGCCTGTTATTAAGGAGCTTGGACAAAATAGAGGACTACCATCATTTAATTTGTATTATCATATTGACGACACCGATGACGAGACACAACAAGCAAACGAGCCTCTTTCGGTGGAAAATGAAAGCAGAGGCAGAGGTAGGCGACAATGTCAGCGGCGTGGTTGACTGGTTGTGACACCGGGAGTCATTTTTAGGCTATTTTGGGTGTACTATATATTTAAAAATATATTGCTTTGTGTGTATTATGACAAAATTTTAAAAACATATGTTATTAGTATAATATTATAATATTTATTTTATAAGCATTGCAAATAACAAAAATTTTATAATTATAACAAATAAATTTATAAATTATTCAGTATTATATATCAAATAATATATCCTTTTAACTCAAATGATCATTAGATACATCATTAATTAAATAATCATTAGATAATCATTAATTAAATAATCATTACGATATCATTTGGATTTGTCATAGATTTTTTTTTATAAAAAAAAAGTCAAAACCGGTACTAAGAGAACCGATTTTAATTTAAAAAAAACAAATTAAAAACATTAATAAAAACGGTGATTCTTAAAGAGATTTTAATTTCTTTTAATTGAAAATGAAATGACAAAATAAAAACGGTATGGGGCGTGACGATTTTGTGATAAAATCGGCTACTTCTAAGCCGTTTTTGATCAATTTTTTAAGCCATTTTTTTTTTCAGTTTATTTTTGTAACTTGAAAAAAAAATTGTAATATTGTGTTAAAAAAGCCGCTAGGGCAACCCTATTGCGATTAATTTTTCCTTCATTATTTGTTCGAAAAGGGTTATACAAAAATATTCAACCTTGAGAGGACAAACTCGCATATACTTTATTTGTCACGGGGACAGTCAAGATTTGTCGGTAGAAAAATAGCTACGGCCAAAGAATGCCAGCCAAAATGCCATAAATGAAAGGTCAAAGGTCAAAGCCATGCATTCCTCATTTTCACACCAAGATTCGTCTAGTCTTTGTAATAATAAAAGAAATTTGTCATCTGCCCAATTAGTTTTATTTATTTTTTAATCTTCTTCAAATCATTTAGATGAGGATTAATTGTACTTTGTTGAATATTTGCATCCTAAAAGATATAGTACAGTTTCTTTAAGTTTAGGGTGTCACATTGAGGGGTTTTATTTCATGCACGCAGATGAGCAGCTACCTACTTAAATGTATAATCCTTAGATCAAACACACATATATGTGGTGTGGATGTGTGTGTAGCCAATGGATATGCACCCATGGCATGGAATTGACCCATTGAGAGATAACAGCTAGACAGGTTAAGAGGTACCACCCATCAAGACTTACCCATTTGGGTATATAGCCCTTGGATCAAACACACACACACATGTGGGTGTGTATGTGTTGATCCAATGGATATGCACTCAAGTGGGTGGTAATGGCTATCCACTTGGGTGGTACGGAATAAACTCAGAATGGGATAACAGCTAGACAGGTTAAGAGATACCACCCATCAAGACCCTAATAGAACGATATGGTCGGTTAGAAAGAGGTATTTGATGAAGAATTAATACTCATTAATAAACGAATAGAATATGATTTTACCTCTAGAGAACCCATTATCGAAACCCATTAACAACACAAATGCATATTGATGTGTTTATATTAGTATATACACACAGTATACCTTTCATCTAATAATTAATAAGTACTTTTCACACATATATATAGCATGATTCACTTCCCATATCATATGTTTTGTAGGGTTCACAAAAATAATGAAAAAATTTAATTTGAACAAGGGACCCCGCCCCACCCCGTATCGGCCCCGAACCCGATGGGTTGACCCCTCCGGACCTGCCAAAATTATGTTACTGCTCGGATTATAGGCTTAAGGTGAGACTTGCATCAACGGCCAACAGGTCACTATTTTATTTACATGCTTCTGACCCATGCAGTTATAATGTCAAAATTGTCTTATTTTTATAATATTAATTATTATCAATCATCCATTAAATTGATAACCAATAAACTAACATTACAATAATTCAACAGTGCACAGTTCGCAGTTTGCACAGACAATGTGCAATATATTGTATGAATACATGAACTGATGTAGAAACTGCATCATTTGGGTCCCATTGTTGGGGAGTGAAGTTGGAATGCATTAATTTCAAGAGTGCATTACATACAATGACGAGTAAGATAACTTTGAGAATTAACAACAGAATTTTGGGAGAGTTCTACTAGCCTTGAAGAAGACTACAGAAACAGAGATTACAAAGACCAAGTCCCTCAAGCTTAGTCACGAACATAATTGAGACACAGATTACTAAAATATAAAATAATTTATTTAGGTTAACATATCCGGGGCAGATCCATGAAAACCTTCTACCCGCCCCGGACCCGGCGGGATTTTTAAAAATGGGTCCATAACCCATCCCAGGACACGTTTGGCCAGGGTGGGTTTCATGTGGAGCCGTGTTTTGACCGGCAAGACATTCCATTCCTAACAATGACTCACACGCCTAATAAAAATAAAACAGTACATATTTGGGAGCACTCAAGTGACTTTTTAAAGTCTCCAACTTTGACTTCTCTATAATAGACTTTTTTAAGAAAGACTCATCCAAAAGTCCCAATTTTTTTATTAAAATAGACTTTTAGATCCAAAAGTTCATCTCAAAAGTGCTCCCAAACAAACACTAAGAATCCATATCACTATTGATAATTAGTTACATATAATTAATCAACCATAAATCAATGGCTTTACAACATAAATTATCAGTGTAACTTTGATAACTACACAAGTCTTGCTAAATTTTAATAATAATAATAACACAATTATTGTCGTTATTAATCTAGTAGAAATTATTATTGCGATTACACAAAAATTCCCATTAATTACTATATTTAATTAGAAGCCTTTCATACTTACTATATTTAATTAGAAGCCTTTCATATAATCACTTAACAACATGTCAATAATATTCTAGTATTCTATTCAGGCTAAAACAACAAATATTACCCTCACACACCCCTAAAATCAGTCACTAAACAAGACAATAATATCTAATTGAGTACCAAAGACAAGTATGAATAACATCTTCCAAAATTTACTTTCATCTTGCATCCAAATAAATTTTCCAAGTACTAAAAGTTAGCTATTAAGCAAAACTTAATCCAAACTATCAGAAGTAGCTGCTTATAGATTCTCATTGCTTTCATCTAACTAAATAAGCACCAAAATGCAAAAAGAGGTCAAAATCCATCTTCAGCACACAAAAAATAGAGCACCTACTGAAGGGGCGAGAGAGCCGAAAGACGTTTCATACAGGCACCACAATCCTCTAGTCAAATAGACTGAAGCCTAGATCCTGCAAGCGAGTTGAAGACAAGCGTTGATATCAATATTAGTAGACAAGATATGAAAACATATAAGAATGCGGGTTTACGAATGATACAAGACATTGCACTAACTACAGCTGTTGAGTGTTGACCATGGGATATGCCACTATTTCCATGCAAATCTCAATATCTCGGAACATTCTTTACAAAATCCCAGCAGGAAATAAATCTCAAATTTTTGTAGCAGCTCAGAACAAGACTTCAAATACAATTTTAAAATTTATGACAGATATAAAAACCAACTTGTTCCTAAAGCACATTGAAATGCATTATATAGAAATTGATCTTATAGACATAAACGGATAAACTTACACCATCCGATTCCACTTCCTCCTCCACTTTTTCCTCTTTCTTGGGCTCGGCTGCAGCTGGAGCAGCTGCACCACCTCCACCGCTAGATGCAGATGCAGAAACTGCAACAGCACCACCACCAGCAGGTACAGATGCCAACTTCTCACGTCCAGCTGCAATGAGCTCTGTAATATCTTTTCCCTTAACTTGTGTCAAAAGAAGCTCAATCCCATCATTATCAGCTTCAGCTCCAACTGCAAACAGATGCAAAAAATTAAACATAATAAACGCAATAGCTTGTTACTGTGTCAGGCTTTAATGAAAAGTGAAATATTCTACTCAGACAATGCTCACTTATCATCATTGTCCTTGTGTGTGGAAAAGAACCAACTAATACTGTGACATAAATGTACAAATGGAAGTTCAAAAACACAATGGAGAAAACTCAAACAAGGGAAAACAGGTTTAGCAATTAATTGTTCAATCTGACAAAATCCAAGGACGCAATGCATAATACAGAACCAAACTTGGCAATCAGATCATCTAAAACAAATATCAAAACAGATAAATCATAAACCACATCAGCAGCCACAGTATCCCTAAATTTCTCACAACCCTAAAACAACAATGGTGAATAGTATTGCGCATCACAACAAAAAATCCGCAAAACCCTAACAAAATATTTCAACGGACATAAAAAAAAACAGCGCGCTATAATCATACGCATATCAACAATCATAGAAATACATTCTTACCGGAGCAGAGGATGTCCTTCACATCATCGGCAGAAGGGCTGGCATTGCCACCCAAAACAGCAAGCAAATAGGCTGCAATTACCTTCATCTCTGCTGGAAATGACAAGAAACGATATACAAAATGAATTCAAATACACATAAATCATGTACACAATTTACACTGTCTGCATTGTGTGTGTGCGTGTGAGAGAGATAAATTACTGTGTGGATCGGCCGCCGAAGACTGAAGAGAGATGAGAGTAGAGTGTGGGAATAGTATGCAAAAGTGTGAATAAACAGGGGCAGGTTTATATGGCTAGGGTTTAGGTGTTAGTCTGATTTTCTATATATTTCAGTTTTGCCCCAATAGTTTAGCTCTTGCCTCTTTGCTAACTTGTGATATTTCGTTAAATTACAATTGAGTGCTAGATTTTAAGCTTTAATGTAGAATTTAGTTAATGTATTTGTAATTTGTATCAATAAAAATGAATGGAAAATGCGGGTTTCCCATTATCTAAAAAAAATTATTCAGCACTTCCATTACTAAATCATCGAATAAATGGATTAGGGATGGCAATGGGTAGGATTCTAGGATTCTATATCCTCCATCCCATACCCATTTATTATATTCATATACATACTCATACCCATACCCATCGGTATTCGGTTTTCATACTCATCCCCATACCCATCGGACGATCGGGTATTCATACCCTACCCATACCCTCTTACCACTTACAATTGTATTTTTTCAAATTTAAGTTATTTCTTTTTTAAAGAGAAATTGGAGTTATTTAAATAAAAATATAGTTAGTTACTAAATTCTTAAGGAAACAATAAGGAAAAAAGAATACATATAAGAATTAGCTTAACTATATATTATAAAAATATAGCAAAATATTAAAAAGGATTAAACAAAAGTGTTAGTGGGTTAGTAGATTTCATTGAGACTTGGGAAAAATCATTTTCTTTAAATATAAATAAATAGAGTTGTATAAATAAAAAATATGTAAAATATTATAAATAAATATATATGTAGATATATTATATATATAATATTATTATTTAATCGGGTATCGGGTAGGGTATGGGTAGGATGTACCTAGACCCACCTCCATACCCATACCCGAAAATACCCATACCCACATACCCATTTATTTAATCGGGTACAAAAACTACCCTCCATACCCTCCTCCGTTAGGGTCGGGTATCGGATCCTCCGTCGGGTTCGGAGGAAATTGCCATCCCTAAAATGGATTAGGGACTCGGGGTTGTTGATTAACGCAAAAACTTGTATGAGACGGTGAAAGTCCGAGACGGTGATACTTTTAGTGTAAAAAGTGATACTAAAAGTATCATCGCTTTTACTGATCTCATAAGAGACCTGCTGGTTGATTAATCAAGGGAAAAAGAAGAAAAGGTGGACAACCAAAACGAACAACAAACATTAGTAAGGTTTTGCCTATTTTTAAACATTTAACCAGAAATTAAAGTTTTCTTCAATGTATTTACTTGCAAGAAAGCATACTTACGAAAAGTTCATTACATTGGCTCCTGCCAATCCCGAACACATCATGATAGCCAATCCTGAACACATCATGATAACACGACAAGTATCACACCTAAAGTTACTGAGGGAAACACGAACACATGAATCTAATATGATGTTACTAGTTTGTCTCAAAACACATTTATCTTATATTTTACTTAAATTTTGATGTATTACGAACAAAAGCCGAACTTCATCTGAAACTGAACACAAACACTACCCGATAATGTAAATTACCACAATTGGCTCCCAGAGACATACAACTACAGAAAAAGCAATAACAGAAATACACTACATAAATCAGAAGTTTTATTCAAAGGGAAGAAGAGTACAATAACTTCTGTGTCAAATATTGAGTAACATTACAGATATCCATACTGTGACTCAGATGACTAAACATAATAGTCCATATAAGAATAGTTTCAAATTTTACTGGCAAAAGTGAGACCCTCTGTGGCTAGCTGATCCAAGCTCTCCACGGGAGGCTGGACCCTGGCAACTTTGGCAATTGCCTTGTTCTCTTCTGGAGTACCACTTTCCAAAAACGCACCGACAACCTTCCCGTCTTTGATCCAATACGATCCGAACTTGTGAGTTGGAGATGTTGGTTTGCTGTCTCCAAAGAGCACGGTCTCACCTACATTGTCTCCATAGAACTGCCATGACAGGTCAAACGCGCGGGAGTAGAAGTACGGGAGGTAGTCGTATTCGCTGATTGATTTTCCTTGTTCGCTTGCGAAAATTGCCTGCAAAATGGAGCATGTGGCTTTCTTAAGTTTAACTCCAGATGAGATTTGCAAATAAGCTTGCAAAGAAAGTGTTGATTACAAAAAATACGAGGTTTAGTCTTACTACAAAAGAACCCAACATTTTTTCAAAATTACAAATACCCTTGATATTTGTTTCTGTAAAATAGCACCCACAATGGATATTTTTAAGAAAGAATCCGTCGGATTTTTCGCCTTTTCTCCATAGCAAAAATGATTTTTAGCCATGTTTTTTAGTTCAGATATCCACTTTGGCCATTTTTTGCATTTCTCGGGACCGATCCATTTCTCGGTACCTAGATATGTTTCTCGGTACCGAGAACTATGAAACATGTATTGTATCAAGTTTTTTTGAAAAATGGCCAAGTACCTCACCACGTAATACAAGAATGGTATGACTGACAGTTTTTAGTCAAAATGACTAAAAGCATGTTTTTTTGAGAAACACGGCTATTTTTCATATTCATAAAACAAAAAGGCCAATTTGGCCTATTACCACTTTAAGAAAATACGAATATCAAGGGGGAGTTTGTAATACTTAGGGGGCATCTGTATTTCAAAAGACATTTGGATTTCTTTTTTTTTTTTTGTAATTAGGTCAAACTTCGGGGTAGTTTTTGTAATTATTCCCAGAAACTAATTATAAGGATGATAATAAATCAATATAACAGACTCAAAGATTTACTAGAATGATTAACGAATTGAAAATATGTATCCAAGTCAATGCAGAAAGCTTTAAGGAACATTTCAGTCAGCATCATAACCGAGTTTGGCACGTAGAAGTTGCTATTTAAGCGCTTAATAAGATCCCATACCTTTACAGCCTGTTCAGCAGATTTGCGAGCATGATCAACATGTTCAACTCTTCTAATTTCATCATACAACTTCATGGGGAATGTAGCAACATCACCCACAGCATATACATCAGGAATGCTTGTTTTGAAGAAACTATCCGTCTGCAAACGAAAAGCCACAGGAGATCGTTAAAATGCGGTCATGATGATAGCAGTAACAAGTATATGAGGTCAGTTTAGGGCGAAAATGGCGAAGAGTGAAGTTTGCACACCTTGATGCCACCCTTTTCCTCTTCGATCTGGCCCTTAAATAACGTTGTAAGCGGCTTGCCACCTACACCAACAACAACAATGTCTGCTTCTAGCACCCGGCCATCCTTTAGTTTTACATCTGTCACCTGAAAAGAGAAAAAAAATCTCACACATGAATTCAAGTTTATCAAAAAATAATTAACCAATAATTAAGTTTAAGGGATTATTACAAAACCCCCTGAGGTTGGTGCTAATTACAAAAAAATCCAGATATGTTTCAGAATTACAAAATGCCCCCAAGTTTGATTATGTCTTAAATTTGAGGGGGTAAATGTAGTATTTCTATAAATATCAGGGGTTTTGAATATTTTTTGTTTATGAAGGGTGGAAATGTAAGACAGAATCAAATCTCAAAGGATTTTTTGTAATTTTCAAAAATCTCTGGAGTTTTTTGTAATTAGCCCGAACCTTGGGGTTTGTAATTATCCCTAAGTTTTATAAGCTTGAGAACTCACCTCGCCGTTTCCATTGGTGCCAAATCCAACAGCTACTGTCCCCTTGATGATATTGACTCCCTTGTTTGCATAGTAACTTTCATAGAAGGCAGCTATGCCAGCAGTGAATAGCCTAGGCACTATTAAACAAACATGTAAGCAGGCAGCCCAGAGTATTACTTGACTCTCAAATTTAAGGTATATCAAAGGCATCATTTGGTTGCCATTACATCAGCCGTAAATCAAGTAACTGAACAAATACGAAATGAAAGTTGTAGCAAATATAACTTACTGCACCAAGGTTCTGGGAAAACCATGCTGACATCAAAATTATTGATTCTCAAAGCTGCACTTAGCTCCAAACCTATGTATCCTCCACCAACAACCACAGCTTTTCCATTTTTCTTTGCTTTGATTGCTTCGACAAGTTTGTCAGCTTCATCAATTTCTCTCAAGTAAAAGATGTTTTTAGCATCAGCACCTTGTACACCAAAGTCTGTCAATCTAATAACCTGACCAAAGAAAGAAACACACACTATCAGAAACAGCTGTCAATGAAATTATAACGATACTGAAAGATAAAAAAAAAATACGTTAAGTTTCAAAAAAGATGATACTTAACAGTAGAACCAGTTGCTATAATCAATGTCTGATATTTATATGTGTCACCAACTGCACTGATAAGTGTCTTTGAAGCAAGATCTGCTTTGACAATTTCCGTGCTAAGTATCAAGGATATCCCTGTAAATCATCAAGGCAAGTTTATGTAAGGAATATTTGATGCAATCTCTTAAGGAGATATTGGAAACGAGTCTGATTGATGCATGACCTCACTAAAAGATGAAAACAGTACAGATAATATTGCTAAAATATGATTAACAAAAAGAGATTACCTTTCTCAGTGTACCACTCAGGAAGGAGCCTCTCTCCACCACTTCCAACACACACATGAAAACCTGGAAGTCTTGCAGTTCCTGGAGAAATTTAAATGTTAAGCAAAATCAGCTTTATTGTGAAAAAATCTGACAGATCATAGAGACTTTGATAGGACCAGATGGAAACCCGCTACAAACATTTGGTATCAAACTGCATTATAAATAAACATCTACACGAAATAAAAAAAAAAAAAAAAAAGTTCAAGAAAGAAGACAGAAGAGAAAGAAGTGATAATGTACTATTACAAGATGTGAGAGCAAGAGATTTAATAAGAAACCCAGGCAGGACGAGTAATGTATCATTGAAATTGTCTTAGAAATATAAATATGGCATATAAGTTTCCCATTCGTTATGCATATGTGCGCAAGGGCAACTCGTGATTACACATACTCCCCTCCTGTATGGAGTTGCCCTCAATCAAGACACTGTCTAAAATCATTCAAATAAAGGACGGTTTTGCTAGGATACAGCATAATGTTGTCTTTAACCAACAAACTGAGATAAACGAACTCACCCTCAGGAAATAGGTATGCTTTACTAAGTGCTGGGCGTTCATAAGGAGCCACCTGAAACCATCATTAAGCAAGAGTTTTGATATTCAACATATAAAAAGATGCCTTTTGATTCCAGGAAACAAGAATCCAACAGTGTGGGTATAAGGATTCTGAAGTTATAATTTTAATGTAAGAAAAAGGTAAGATGCATCTCCACGTTAGCAAAGGCACATCAAAAATGAAAACTCTGAAAACACAAGTAAAACTGAAACACCACATATAACTGAAACATCAACATTGTCTACTGGCCTTTCTCAAAAAAAAAAAAAAAAAAAAAAAAAAAAAACATTGTCTACTGTCAAATCATGTCATTCATTTAAACATGTCGAAGAGATCTAGTAAAATGCTTGAATAGCCAAGTAGGATTGTCGAATTGGAAGAGTGAAGGAGGACTGGGAAAACAGTCAATAAACAGGACTGACTGAATATTCACTTGATTTGCTTTGCAATTCAAGAAAGTAATAACCTAATATCCTTAGGTTTTTTTTTCAACATTTGACAACATTTCAGTAGCAAATCTTGTCCTGCCCATGGACAAGGGGAACATCACTGGAACAAAATCTTAACTAGTCAACACTTGTTGAAGAAATATAATAATTTCTCAGTAAATAGTTTTGAACGCATACCGCCTCTTTGGAAATGATAGCCAATTCACCAGGTTTAACTCCCTGATTGGCAAATTCCCTAGCAGCATATCCCTGAAAGCATAAACAAATTCCAAATCAATCAGTGACCCAAATGATACAATTGCTCAGACTATTTCCACTAAAATAAACTTCACAACATCTTTGTGCCAACTTGTATTTTTCAGCAGTAACATTGCATACGCCACTTATTCGTCAACACAGAGGTTTTCACATAAATCATAATTTTAAAGTTTCTTCTCAAAAAAAGGTATGTGTTGACGATGGAGACAACACGCACACCAACAAAACATAACGAAGATAGTGTAATCAGACTGATCCTTGACCATTAGTTCCAATCCATAGTAGACATTAACTTCTTAAAGCCAATAAAGGTAATTGCACCAAACAGAGTGTGTGTGTGTGTGTGTGTGTGTGTGATAAAGCGATTAACCTTGCAATATTGCCAAAAACATAACAAACTGAAAGCCTTCTACAGACAAAAAAAAAATAAGAAATGCATATAAATCTAGTGAAAAATTGGATTCACATCTGGATAACAATTACTACTAACCAACACCAAAAAGAATAACGAAACTAAGGAGAACACTAATTGAGCTGATAGCACCAGTTAACAGTAATTCAGATATCATTTCTTCATCATCGGAAACAAGGTGAAATGGTGAATTAAAGCATCAAACAACATAAATCAATCATCAACGAACCTGAACAATGGTGCAAAACAAAGGAAAAATTGAAACAAAATTTAAGCTCAGAAAACAGTGAAGAGAATACTTACAGCAGCAACGCCACCACCGAGGATCACGTACTTGAATGCCATGGAATAGATCCAATTAACAAAGATAATCCGCTGGATTTTTATATTACTTTTTCAGAGTGGGGTTTTAGGTGAGAATTCAGGAAGATATATAAATATATATTGAGGAGGGGTGTAACTTGTAAGGTCGTGATTGGTTGAGGATTGGAACTTTGAGGAATCAATGTCGATTGTACACGTGGCGTGATATGTGCCGTCAAAACTGCTGACTGTGCAATCGCCACGACATATAGATTAAATTGTTTATTTTTCTTTTTTATTTTTTGTTTGAGAAATAATTTGTAACAGCAAGTTTTATTCTACTTATTTTTGTTATACTTTTAAAATGTATCACATTTTCTAACAAGTTAATAGTTCACTCTTTTTTTTTTTTACAAAGGTACTATAAAACTTTTGTATTCTCATTTCCAAAGATACATGGTAAGTATAAAAGATATTAATAAACCAAATATATTTTTGTTCTTACACGAAAAATAACTATAAATATTTTTAGTTTAAAAATGGTTGAATCATAAAAATTGATTTGAAAATGAAAACAAACTATCTCGATTATCTTGAAAAATAATAAACATTCAGATATTGATCGTAATATATATATATATATATATATAGAGAGAGAGAGAGAGAGAGAGAGAGTTTAATAAAATTGAATGGATTTTTTAATGAAAATACTAATAACCAATGTTATAAAAATTTACGTCTAGTCCCGTTTGGGTGCACGATTCTCCTTGTTTGCTTACATTTAACTTTGATTCAGGTAGGGGTAGCCAGAATCGTTGCCTCATGGTTTCGGTTCCAAAATCGGAACCGCCGGTTTCGGTCTAGTTCGGAACCCAGTTCCTCTATAGTTTCGGTTCCGATTTTAAACGAACCGTTTGTTTATTTTTTGATAATTTTTTGATTTTTTTTCAAATAGTTTATTAATTTCTGTTTAAAAAAAAAAGAAAAAGACTTGCACTAAATATTCAATTAGAATTTATGCTTAATATTATTAATAATAATAATAATATTAAATATTCTATATATACTATTAGAGTATAAAAAATCGAAGTTCGCATACAACATTTGGTCTAAAACGTGTTTATGTAGTTACGGATATAAACATCATAATCAACATTTAACATTTCTTCTACTATATGTTTACCAAAAGATTGTTGGTTTTAACTTTAAAAACGATTTCATCATGGTTTCACCGACGATTCACCGATGGTTAAAAACCGCCTGGTTCCACGATTTTTGAAATTAATGAACCTAATTGAAATCGATCTACACAATTCCGGTTTCGATTTTGGAACCATTGAACGTGGTTACGGTTTAGGAAACGTTGACTACGATTCTGTTTAGGACCCGATTTCGGTTCTATTTGGTCACCCCCAAAGATAGTAGGTTGACCGACTAATCGACTTATTTAATCGACAAGTTATTCGAGTTTCGACCCAAATTTGACTCAAACCCACTAAATCTAAATCTATACTCATTAATTTCGTGTTAGGTTCATATCGGATTGCGTGAAAAATCCGAAATTGACACCCTATAATCAGGCCTCACATAATTATTTCTACGTAAGCGTAGAAAGAGTTACATCTCATATGTTGGGGCACGTCTTGGCATTTTTTTTTTTTGATAACTCAACTTAGAAAGACCCACAATGGTGGGTGCAAATTCAATTTTTTGTGGGTCCTTTGAATGTCACTTCACCAAAATATAAACTTGAACTAAGTCATCATCTAATATCACAATGGTAAGTTTAAGTTCAGGTTGTTCAAAATGGGTCCTATTATCAAATCTTATTTATAGTTTGTATTTTTTTGTGTATAATTTTCAATAGAATCACTAATATAATTATATGTATTTTTTGTTGTTTTTGTGGGGTGTAGTGTTTAACAAAATCACTAATGTAATTAATTTAATCTTCAAAATGTTAAAGAAAAAAATATGCAGTCAAACAAACTGCCATATATTAAGATTAAAAATCATGTACCCTTTAATTATTTTTATATAATTTATAATTATATTTATTTTGGGTTCCATTATAAAAAAAAAAATATGGGTTTGTCTAGGTTAACCCGTCTAATCTAATGGGGTCTAGGAATTACCTACACGGTAGGTGACAGACTAGGCCACAGTCTGTTGATTGCATAATGCTTTTTAAAAGACTACTGACAACTAACGTCGGTAACCAATTAAATTTTAAAGTAGTTACAATGGAGGATATTTTTGGTACAAATATGTAGCCATGTACATTTGCGCGAAAACGAGATAATTAATGGTGCAGATATTTGCACCTAAAAGCGTCAATTACAAATTGGCAATGGGCACGTACATTGTTATATGATATGAGGTTTGAAAAGAATATTTGACGATAAACAGTATATTTATTGTGTTCAAGAAATATATATTTATTAGGCCAAACTCATTATCATATTTTTTAATTACATATACACTTCATAAATTTAAGGTATTATTAAATATTGATAAATTAATATCTCTTTTTGATAGATTGTTTCCTCCCAATATTGCTAAATTATAGGCTTTACTGTAGAAAAATGATATTATTACTGTAGAAAAATGATATTGTTTCCTCCCACCATGATCTCCACGTGAATAAGAAATTAATGTTGAATTTCGAGTTAGATTTATGAGCTTGTTAATTTTTTTAAAATTTAATTTAAACTTTATGCAATGATTTTGAAAATGGGAGTTGTTGCCTTTGCCATTCCCCATCTGCCACCTGCCAGTCCTATTTGGGCTTTTCTTTCTTAGATACTCATCCCTGTGGTCCACGTTCAAATTACGGCCCGATCCATCTTTGTTGGGTCATTCAAGTTGTTCAAATTGGTTTCTACTGCACTGGTCAAATTACGGCCTGATCCATTTTTATTGGGCCATTCATGTTAAATTTTAAAGCAGGCCGCTAGTCACATGACAGTTTCCTTTACCAACTAAAATTCAGGCTGTTCCCTTGCATTCTCTTATTATTTAAAGTATTTGAAGCAAAATACAATAAGAAATTAGGGATGTCAATTTTGACCCGCATGTCCCGTGACCTGGGATGAGGTGGGGCGGGTGCAGGTATTACTTCCGCCCGTGGATACCCATCCCGCCTAGTATTTTATTTTAATATATTTTTTATGTATTTTTATATTATATCTAACATTTATAAATTTATAATAATAATTTTTTGTAAATAATATTTTATAAATATATATTTTTTAGTTTCTCTCATTTTTCTGTTTAATTTAATTTAAAATATGATAGAACAGTTCACCCAACCCGCCCTGTTTTAGGCACATGGTCTGGGTCCTCATTACTCACCATGACCCATCCCATTGCTATATCTATAAGAAATGGAGATGATCTAATAATATATTGTTTTAAGTTTGGTTTAATTTTTTATTAAGCTTGAAATTATGATCAAGTTAGATTTCATTATCAAATAAGTTGATTTCGTACGAGGATCAATTGAGTTGAATAGAATGAATTCAAATACTATAATCTATTTTTACATGAATTCAAATACTATAACTATGAATCTTTTCATATTTCATCTTTAATGGTTTTTAACAAATTTATTTTTGTATTCTATCGATGTATTGTTAATTTGAATTAATTAATAAAATTATTTTCTTGTCAAAAAAAATTATTTAACTCGAGTTGAACTGAATTATTTTATCCATATTTTCAACATACACAATGTTGTACTCTCATTATTCAACACAACATTCTCAGACACTAGACTAATAGTTTTACATTACATGTAAGGCTGAAAAAACAAGCCGAACTACTCATAACTCAATTTGATATCGATCTTTAAAAATTTTTTTGAGCTTGATTTATTAACATAGCGAATCTAACTTGAAAATTTTATGTTCGATTCAAGTCGACTCACTTAGTAAAAGAATAACAAATTATGTATTAGAATATCAAGGTATTTGAACTCGATTCGTGTTCGCCTCACTAAAGTTTATTCAAGCTTGATTCAATTAATAATCAAACCAAAATCAAACATATTTCTTGAAACTCGATAAAATTCTAACAAGGTTGAACAAGATTATATATGTAACTACTCGATTCGTGTATACCCCTAATCATGGACGTAGTTAGCATAGACGAGCGCGTCGGTGGACCACACACCGATGTCGAGTGACCACTGTTAAATTTAAGTTGGGCCGCATCGAAAAATTTCTGCCTAGTTCATATAACAAAAAATTGAGTTAAAATTTAAAAAGCCAATAAACCTTATCGTCTTAGTCGAAAATGTTAAGAATTACCTATTCAAATTAAGGTATATAAGTGGATAAATGATTGTCATGCAATTGTTTGTTATGTCTGAGATATATGTTCCAACTTGATAATGAAGTTTTTGGGAGTATTTTTGAATGATTTTTGTGTTGAAAAGTCTATTTCATAATAATAATAGTTGTATGGCGGCAATTTAGAATATATTTTTGGATAAATTATTTATCCAAAAAGTTCATTCTAGAGAAATTATATATATTTTTTTTTTTTGAAAGGAAGAGAAATCATAATTGGAGATTATGAAAATTCGCAAAAAAATTGTTGCAAGATACAACCTTCTTATTTGTCTTTTTTTCTATTTTTTTCTAATATTGGTTTGACATTCACCATGCGAAACGGAAAATTTTTGACCGCACTGGCCGGAATTGCAGCTACGCCCATGTCCCTAATTACATGTACTCTATTGTGACGAGGAAATCCATGATCCCTTAATTTCAAATAAAATAGGTTGTCATCACTTGTTAATCAGGGGACCGCTTACCGCTCTATACCAATACAACTCTTTCAAATATTATTGCACTTTCTTCACATTAGGGTCCGCTAGATAACCTATATTTCTAATTTCTCCCAAGTCCCAATATTCCTATCAATTGGAGCCCACCAAATTTCCGGTCAAAGGATCTTCCTGCACCATTAGTCCTGGGGTTCGAATCTCTCCAAATGATATTTACTAGAACCATGCCTCTCAAAAATCCTCCATACGCGTAGGGCTGCGGTGTATACTAATCCGTAGGGCCAGGCGGAGTTGGGGTTTCTTGTGGTGGGGACCGCAGATGTCGGGTGGGGGGCTAGTATATAAAAGTTTACCCTCCAAAGTTTTAAACCAGGTGACTTAGCCCACTGGCCACCACAAACAATTGTGGGGTGGAGGTCGGGGTTCAAATCCTGCTCCATCAAATTGTTTGTGGGGTGGAGGTCGGGGTTCCTATCCCTACTCCATCAAATTACTCCCTGGGCATATGCGGTGGTGAAGATTTGGTGGGAACTCATCTTGAATAGCATCCGTGTGGGTTCGATTCGGGAGAGATCATTATTAGTAGATTGGGGGTCGAACATAAATTGTTCTCTTTACCCGGGAGGATCTGGTTGTACGTCCGCCAGACCCGTCGAACATCAAGCCGGCCAGC
Organism: Rehmannia glutinosa; assembly: GCA_016081115.2. Taxonomy (NCBI): domain Eukaryota; kingdom Viridiplantae; phylum Streptophyta; class Magnoliopsida; order Lamiales; family Orobanchaceae; genus Rehmannia; species Rehmannia glutinosa. The sequence continues at coordinate 712,486 of JABTTQ020002054.1, read as the reverse complement.
GTGCGTGCATCCGCGGTTTTACCATGGCGGCGAAGAATGAGGAGCCGGAGTCGTTGTCCTCGGGCGTAGTCGGGCGTAAGCGCAGGAAGGCTGAGTTATCAAAAAAAAAAAAAAAAAAAAAAAATCTTGGGATATCTTAAATCAATTTTATATTGAAGCATCACTTTCCACAAGGTAAATATCTTGCAGAAAGCGATTGTTCTTCCGCACTTTCCATTTAATATGGTGAGTACTTCAAAAAAATCTCAATAATTTAAATTCAAGATTCGATCTTTGTAATTTGATTTTTTTATAATAATATTTTTTATTGCCTTTGCCGGCATAGCTCAACCGTAAAGAACTTGGGTGACGTGATGTCTCGCTTGTTGACACCCACAGTGTGGTTGTTCGAATCCCTCTGGTAACAATTTACAGGGTGGAGGAGGACTTCTTGTGTGGTGACTCAGTCTTCGGCCCCAAAAACCTTAACTAGTTGAGGCATAACCCGCGATTCACATCCTCCAAAAAGCTCTAGGGTAAGAACAAAGAGAGACCTTTGTTCATCCTTTATGTTTTATTTATACACTTGTGTGTGAAAGGTGACCCTAATATTTCGGGCGGTCCAAAATTAAAATTCAGTACCATAATCTATGGACCACCTCAAAAAGGGATCATTTGACATTTCCTACCGAAAAACCTAAGACTTGAAAGCCCAAAAGTACTTTGGAAGTTGGACTCCTACCCTTTGTTTTAGCCCAAAATTCATGTTAACCTAAATTTGGTTAGGGATGTAAATGGATCGAGTCGAGCCGAATACGATGTTGTTCAAGCTTGTTTGAAATTTAACCGAGCTTCAAAATTTTTGTTTGAGCTTGGTTTGATTAGTAATGTCAGTCGGGCTTAATTAGGGATGGCAATGGGGTAGGATTCGAGTATGATTCTATATCCTCCATCCCCATACTCATTTATTATACTCATACCCATACCTATACTCATACTCATCGGGTATTCGGTTTTCATACTCATCCCCATACCCGTTGGAGGATCGGTATTCATACCCTACATGTTAGATAAATGTTTTTATCAAGATTTTGATGATTATGTTTAAATGAGTTATTATACCAAAACAATGTTTATAAATGTTGTCCAAATACTCCTAAATGATTTAAAATATTTTTACTAATTTTTGGAGTTTTTCTTAGAGTTTTTAATTTGATAAAAATTGGACAACACTTTTGATGGTTTTGTTTAAATTGGTTTTTACACCAAAATTATGTTTATAAATGTTGTCCAAATACTCCCAAATGATTTAAAATGTTTTTACTAATTTTTTGGAGTATTCCTTGAAGTTTATTTTTGATAAAAATCGGACAACATTTCAAATTGGAGGTCGACCGTCGCCCAAAGCGTCGAATGACCAAGAGTTGAAAAAATGAAAAGAACGAAACAAAAACAAATTTTGTGAAAAAAAAAAAAGGAGGGGGACTCGGTCAAGGGTGAGGTCGACTTGCCGACCCCCGACGACTGCACTGGATCGCACTATCTTTTTCAAAATGTTCGAAATCTTATACAGGGCAACCGGTCGTCTTTGTGCAATCTTTTGACAACAAAATTTGTACCGTTGGACATTCCATCAACAAGATTTGCTTTATATTTTTGTACAATATTTCTACATCTTGTGATCCTATTTTTGTAGACAAAAGTGAAGAAGAAGGAGCCTATGTTGGGAGCCTATGTTGGTGAAGACTTCCCTATAAATAGAGGATGAATTGAAGACACAAAAAGAAATACACACAAGCAAAATACACAACAAGAAATCGCAAATTGTTCAAGCTTTCATTTTACATTCTTGTTGTAATAGCCTAAGTACTTTCACTTGCACATCTTTGAGGTCTAGGCTTTTTGATTCTTGATTACACTTGCACTCAATCTTTGTATTGGTTTCATAGAGTTGTAATCTTGAATTTTTGTCCATCATTCAACACAAGACATCCTTGTGACTATTCTTGTGGTAAGAATACACTTGGGTGATCTAGGTGATAGGTGTTTGAAGAGTGTGGTACTCTTCAAAGGTGGTGAAGGAAGATTTTGGTAATCTCCTCAAGGTGTTGTAAGAGGATTGTGGTGATCCTCAAGGTGTTGTATTAATTGTGGTAATTAATAAAATCTTTTTTTCTTTTTGAAATCCATCCCTGAGATACTCTTGGGGTGGTAGTAGATTAGGCCCTAGGTGGGTTGAACTACTATAAATCATCGAGTGTTGTTTAATTTCCGCATACATTCTTGTCAATTACTTGTTCATTTAAAAAGAGGGCGATTTGCGAAAAATTGGCATAATCTATTCACCCCCTCTAGATTATCGTAGCCACTGGACTAACAAGTGGTATCGAGCCAAACTCTTTGGCTAGCTCGTTTTTTGAGTAAAGAGGAAAGATCAATGGCTACAAATGATGCTCATCTCACCACCGGCGCCTCCACCAACAAGCCGCCATTATTCGACGCCAACAACTACGCATTTTGGAAAGACCATATGGAGTGCTTTCTACAAGGGTGCGGATTTGATATTTGGAATGTGGTCATTGAAGGAGTTACTCAACCAACAACAAAATTGGAGGATGGTACCACGACTCCCAAGCCGTTCAAGAATATGATGAAAATGACAAAGAAGGCTTTCTCTTTAAACGGTAAGGCCTTAAACATTTTACATTGCTCTCTTTACCGCCACCGAATATAATCGCATAAGAGGCATACGGTCGGCACATGAAGTTTGGGAAAAATTAGAAACCATTTATGAGGGCACAAAGAAAGTGAAACAAGCAAAAAAAACAATGCTTGTGAAAGATTTTGAAAATTTCAATATGCATGATGGTGAAAGAATATCAAAAATGGTGGAAAGGCTTGATAACATCGTCAATCCTCTTGTGGCTCTTGGAAAGGTCATCTCCGAAGAAGACAAGGTGACCAAGGTATTGAACGCTCTTCCCGGCTCATGGTCCGAAAAAGGTGACGGCAATCACGGAAGCTCAAAATCTTGAGACACTCAAGTTTGATGAGCTCATTGGGAATTTCCTCATCTATGAAGTATATCTCAAGGAGAGAAAAATTCTCAACCATCCACCTCTAAACCGATGCATAAAAAATATTATTAAAGGCTTAGATCTTCTTCTAATAATGTTTATTATGCTAGTGATGAGGATGATGAAGAAACGGCGGCTCTTGTTAGAAAATTTGCAAAATTTGTAAACAAAAATAAAGCAAGAAAAGCCAAGAGACAATTCTTGCTTCAAATGCGAAAAATCCGGGCACTACATAGCCGATTGCCCAAAATTAGCGGAAGATGAACAAAAGTAGAAAAACCTTTTTCGAAAAAAGAAGGCGTTAAATGCGGACGTCAAAACTTGGGATAAATTACTTGAAACAATCAATGAGGAAGGAGAATCCGAACATGGTCTTATGGCCATAGACGATGAAAATACCGAGGTGCGCTCTAATGCTTCATCTTCTTCCCTAGTTGATGAATTACAATGTGATTTTGATGAATTGCAAAATGAGTTTCAAAATTTGATTATTAAATACAAGAATTTGAAAAAGGAGCATAAAAAGCTTAAACTAGAAAAAGATAAATTATTTACTTAATGACTCTTGATAAGGCTCGTGCTATTACTCTTACTATGGTCCGTACTCTTGAAACCGAAAAACAAACGCTCACAAATGATATTGAAAATTTGAAAAAGGATGTGCATCGATTCAATTTAAGTACGGATAAAGTCACAAAATTTTAGATGCACAAAGATGTGAGCATTCTAAATTAGACTTGGTTACAAACCTTTTCAAAATGCTTTTAAGAAAAAGACCAAGGTCCAACCTTTGTACGTGCTAGTAGTCCTCCTCGTATTATTACGTGTTTTTATTGTGGTAAGAATGGACACTATGCTAGCAATTGTAAATTGAAGAATAATTTTAGGTATTATTGGAGACCTAAAGGTCTCAAGACTAACCCCATGGATCCCAAAATTATAGGGTACCTAAAAGTAATTCCTTGTAGGTTATAGGGGCTATAACAACAATGGAAGATTCAAAATGGCTCGTGGACAGCGGATGTTCACGCCATATGACCGGAAAGAGAGAACTTTTTACCAACATCAAGCTCCAAGAAGAGGGTATGGTCATGTTCGGCAATGGCAAAGGAAGAATTCTTGGAAATGGAAAAATTGGTAAATCTTATTTCTCTCTTAGTAATGTTCTTTTAGTAGAAGGGCTTAAGTTCAATTTGATAAGTGTTAGCCAACTTTCTCGATTCAAATTATAATGTTGTTTTTAATAAAGAAAAATGCCTTATTTCCAAAAATGATAAAATTATTTGTGAAGCAATTAGAAAAGGCAATCTTTACAAAATTTGTACAAGTGATTTAGTTAGTCAAAATGTTTCTTGTCTTGTCACCAATAATGATTTAACTAGATTATGGCATAGGCGACTTGGTCATGTTGGATACAAAAATTTGCAAACTATTTAGAAAAACCAACATGTAAAAGGACTACCCAAATTAAATTTTGAAAATCTTGGCTTATGTGACACTTCACAAAAGAACAAATTAGTTAAGAGTAGTTTCAAGCCCAAAATGAAATTTCCACTACCAAACCCCTACAAATGCTTCATCTTGATTTGTATGGGGATATTGGTATGGCTAGTCTAAGTGGAAAACATTACACTTTTGTTATAGTTGATGATTTTTCTAGATATACTTAGCTCTATTTCTTACAAATAAAAGCGATATCGTTAATGAGTTTGTTAAGTTGTGTAGACTTATTGAAAATGAAAAGGAAGATACTATTAAGTCTATTCAAGTGATCGAGGTGGAGAATTTGACGGCGAATTTAGAGTCTTTTGTGAAACCAATGGATATGCACATAATTTTTCGGCTCCAAGGACATCTCAACAAAATGGAGTAGCCGAAAGGAAGAATCGACACTTCAAGAAATGAGTCGATCCATGCTCAATGAATTTTCACTTCCAAAATATTTTTGGGCCGAAGCCGTAAGTACCGCTTGCTATGTAATTAATCGAGTTTATATTCGTCCTAAAATGAATAAAACTCCATATGAGCTTTGGAAAGGAAGAACTCCAAATATTAGTTATTTCAAAATATTTGGATGTAAATGTTTTATTTTGAATACTAAGGATCAATTAGACAAACATGATCCTAAGGCCGATGAAGGAATATTTATGGGGTATTCAACCAAGAGCAAAGCATATCGGGTTTACAATAAGACTAGTGGGGTTGTTGAAGAATCCATCCATGTCAAATTCAATGAAGCTTCGGTGTTGAAAGGATACCCAATGATGAAAGTGATGAAGAGGATATTGTTGAACCCATTGTTCAAGATGAAACTCAAAATGATCAACCTTCAAGCTCGGATGTTCCTCAAGAAGATAAAGGTGATACTTTGAATCTTCTCGTAGCATTGAAATTTAAGGAGATCACCCAAAAGATCTTATCATTGGTGATCCCCTTGATAAAGTAATGACTCAAGAAATTTTGCCGAGAAAGCTCTTATATCTCAAAAAGAGCCTAAAAATGCTAAGGAAGCTATTGAAGATGAGGATTGGTTTTTAGAGATGCAAGAGGAGTTGAATCAATTTGAAAGGAATGATGTATGGGAATTAGTACCTTGTCCTCCATCTCAAACAATTATTGGTACAAAATGGGTATTTCGAACAAGCTCGATGACCAAGGCAATATTGTTCAAACAAAGCAAGGTTAGTAGCTCAAGGTTATTGTCAAGAAGAAGGTATTGATTATGATGAAATATTTGCACCCGTAGCACGTTTAGAAGCTATTCGTATTTTACTTGCCTATTCTTGTTTTAAAAATTTCAAGCTTTACCAAATGGATGTTAAATCCGCATTTTTAAATTATATTATTCAAGAAGAAGTCTATATAAAACAACCTCCGGGTTTGAATATTTTTCTAGGCCTAATGATGTTTATAGACTTAAAAAGGTCTTATATGGTTTGAAACAAGCACCCCATGTATGGTATGATAGACTTAGCACTTTTCTTTTGCAAAACGGTTTTACAAGAGGTAAAGTTGACACTACTCTCTTTGTTTTTGAAAAAGGGCAAGATTGCTTATTAGTGCAAATTTATGTTGATGATATTATTTTTGGTGCTACTAATGAATCATTGTGCAAGAAATTTTCTAAGTTAATGCAAGATGAATTTGAAATGAGCATGATGGGGAGCTCAACTTCTTCCTTGGACTTCAAATTAAGCAATGCCAAGAAGGAATTTATATTTCCCAATCAAAATATACAAAGGAGCTTTTAAAGGAATTTGGCATTGAAGAAGGAAGAACCGCTCTACCCCAATGGCAACAAACGCCAAGATTGACAAAGATGAAAAAGACAAGCAAGTCGGTTGATGAATCCAAATATAGAGGTATGATTGGTAGTTTACTTTATTTAACCGCAAGTAGACCGGACATTCTTCATGTCGTATGCCTATGTGCTCGTTTTCAAAGCAATCCCAAAGAATCTCATATGAGTGCCGTTAAAAGGATTTTTCGATATTTGAAAGGCACTATTCAATATGGTTTATTCTATCCAAAGAATGAAATTTTTTTCTTAAAGGTTATAGTGATTCGGATTATGCGGAAATATTGATGATCGGAAAAGTACTTCCGGATCATGTCAATTTTTAGGCGATTGCCTTGTATCTTGGTTTTCAAAGAAGGAAAATTGTGTTTCACTTTCAACGGCCGGGTTCGAATATATTTTTGCGGCATTTTGTTGTACTCAACTTCTTTGGATGAAACAAACTTTAGCGGATTATAAATGTTCCTTTGAAAATGTTTCTATCTTTTGTGATAACATATCTCGCTATAAATATTGCTCAAAACCCGGTTCATCATAACCATACTAAACATATTGAGATTCGACATCATTTTCTAAGGGATTGTGTCTCAAAATGAAAAATTGAGATAAATTTTGTACCATCTCAAGATCAATTAGCGGACATTTTTACTAAACCGCTATCTTCCGAGACTTTTGCATCAATACGAGCTCGGTTAGGCATAATGCATATTGAATGAGGTCTATGATTGCATTTTGCAAATTTTTAAAACTTAGGGGCGAAAAATCGGATTTTTGGTTCAAACTTCGGAATTTGCAAAACAGAGAGAACCTCTGGGCTGACTGGGGCAAGGCCGACCGGTCGCCCATGACGTCGACCGGTCGCCCTATGCCCCAACCGGTCGCCCCTCAAGATTTTTTGGTTAAAATCGTTTAACATTTTCGATCTCACCATTTTGGCTTATTTTGGTCTTTTTTTTCGTCCCCTTCGCATTTTGCACTCAAATTTCACTTCAAATTTGTTTTTGTGCATACTTTTTACATTTGGACTTCATTAGGCTCGATTATAATCACCATTGCTCATCTTTACCGTATAAATGATAAGAATTCTACTTCATTTGCTCAATTGGGTTGAACCCTTGAGATTTTGACTTATTTGCAAAATTCTTGATGCTAGTTTCATGTGAATGTGACGAACTTAATATTTATGATGTATTGAATGTTGTTTGAACTGAATTGGTGATGAAAAGTTTTGGCTTAAACGAATCCCAAAGGCGTTATATTCTTCTAGTTTTATTCGACGACGCGCCAAGTGTTCTACGAAATGTTTCAATGAAAAATTCATCACCTACATGATTCTCTCAATTTGAAAAGTCTTATAAGTTTATAGAGATCATGTTTTATCAATCAAATGAGCTTTTGCAAGTCAATTGATCAACTTTTTCCTTTTATTTGAAATTTAAGCTTCAATGTTTTAAAAGCTCGATAAATCGATAAAATTTGCGCACCTTGATATGAAAATATGATGTTTTTATAGTGCTAACACTCTTTTTGATGATTCCAAAGGGGAGAAGAAACAGAAAAAAAAGCGCTCATACGCTCAAAGAAGCGAAAATAAGCTTGCAAGAAAAGCTATGAGCTAGGGCTCTTAAAAGCCATAAGTTGTGAATATTGCTTAGTCCATTTGATGTATTGTGGACTTTTATGCTTGACTAATGATGTCTTGTGACAGGGGAGCTTATAAGCTCATGATATTCTAGCTTAAGTTGTAAAAGCTAAGCTTTAAGCTTTTAGTTGTTGCTTGTATACTTGTTCTTGATATGCATATTGATAGGGAGCACAGCAAAAATGATTTTGAAAAATCTTTGCTCCTATCCTTATGTGTTTGTACTTATGATGAATCTTGCTTAAAATGGATTGATGTTTTAGACCGGAAAATTGGTTTTGTTTTAAAATCTACTTCCTAAAATTGTTTTGGTTTGTAATCATCAAAAAGGGGTGTTTGTTAGATAAATGTTTTTATCAAGATTTTGATGATTATGTTTAAATGAGTTATTATACCAAAACAATGTTTATAAATGTTGTCCAAATACTCCTAAATGATTTAAAATGTTTTTACTAATTTTTGGAGTTTTTCTTAGAGTTTTTAATTTGATAAAAATTGGACAACACTTTTGATGGTTTTGTTTAAATTGGTTTTCACACCAAAACTATGTTTATAAATGTTGTCCAAATACTCCCAAATGATTTAAAATGTTTTTACTAATTTTTTGGAGTATTCCTTGAAGTTTATTTTTGATAAAAATCGGACAACATTTCAAATTGGAGGTCGACCGCCCAAAGCATCGACCGGTACCAAGAGTTGAAAAAATGAAAAGAAGAGCACGAAACAAAAACAAATTCTCGTGAAAAAAAGAAGGAGGGGATCGGTCAAGGGTGAGGTGAGGTCGGCCGGTCGCACTTTAGAGCGACCGGCCGACCCCGCCGACGACGACTGCACCAGATCGCACTATCTTTTTCAAAACGTTCGAAATCTTATACAGGGCAACCGGTTGCGCTGTGCAATCTTCTCGACAAAGAAAATTTGTACCGTTGGACATTCCATCGACAAGATTTGCTTTATATTTTTGTACAATATTTCTACATCTTGTGATCCTATTTCGTAGAGACAAAAGTGAAGAAGAAAGAGCCTATGTTGGGAGCCTATGTTGGTGAAGACTTCCCTATAAATAGAGGATGAATTGAAGACACAAAAAGAAATACGCACAAGCAAAATACACAACAAGAAATCTGCAAATTGTTCAAGCTTTCATTTTTACATTCTTTTGTAATAGCCTAAGTACTTTCACTTGCACATCTTTGAGGTCTAGGCTTTTTGATTCTTGATTACACTTGCACTCAATCTTTGTATTGGTTTCATAGAGTTGTAATCTTGAATTTTTGTCCATCATTCAACACAAGACATCCTTGTGACTATTCTTGTGGTAAGAATACACTTGGGTGATCTAGGTGATAGGTGTTTGAAGAGTGTGGTACTCTTCAAAGGTGGTGAAGGAAGATTTTGGTAATCTCCTTGAAGGTGTTGTAAGAGGATTGTGGTGATCCTCAAGGTGTTGTATTAATTGTGGTAATTAATAAAATCTTTTTTCTTTTTGAAATCAATCCCTGAGATACTTTGGGGTGGTAGTAGATCGGGCTCTGGGTGGGTTGAACTACTATAAATCATCGAGTGTTGTTTAATTTCCGCATTTACATTCTTGTCAATTACTTGTTCATTTAAAAAGAGGCGATTTGCGAAAAATTGGCATAATCTATTCACCCCCTCTAGATTATCGTAGCCACTGGACTAACACTACCCATACCCTCTTACCACTTACAATTGTATTTTTCCAAATTTAAGTTATTTCTTTTTTAAAGAAAATTTGAGTTATTTAAATAAAGATATAGATATTTACTAAATTCTTAAGGAAACAATAAGGAAAAAGAATACATATAAGAATTAGCGAACTAAATATTATAAAAATATAGCAAAATATTAAAAAGTATTAAACGAAAGTGTTAGTGTGTTAGTAGATTTTGGTTGAGACTTGGGAAAAAATCATTTTCTTTAAATATAAATAAATAGAGTTGTATAAATAAAAAATATATGTAAAATATTATAAATGAATATATATGTAGATATATTATACATATAATATTATTATTTAATCGGGTATCGGGTAGGGTATGGGTAGGATATGCCTGGACCCACCTCCATACCCATACCCGAAAATACCCATACGCATGTGCCTTGAATGAGCTTTAGTTGAGCAACATAAATCAAGCTCGAGTAGCTTGATATTTTTATGCATATTACGTTGTTTTTTTACTAATCGAGTCGAGCCTCGAGCGGAGCTTTATATTTTATCGAACAAAAATTGTGTTCAAGCTTGTTTCGTTATGCTAACGAACCGAGCTCAAACGAGCTTTTAACGATCGATCCCGAGTCGAGTATCGAGTAGTTTGGTTTGATTTTCCCCCTAAATTTGGTGTTGATGCTATTCGAAGGAATATATTAGATATAACTAGTGCTTTACCCGTGCGATGCATGCACGACAAGTGTAATATTGGATAATATGAAGTTTATTGTATTTTTACGATATTTGGTTTGTTGTGTTCGACCGTGTAGATTGGATGTTTATAAAATTTATTACACATTAAAAAAATAGAAAATGTACAAACATCTACTCGAACAATTTAATATCTACAAATTTTGAAAAACTTCTTTGTACACCACGTTTTGCGTCTGTTTGTTTTTGATTCATCTTCGCGCAAACTAATATTTTGATCCCTTCCGATTGGTGACTCGGAAACGGCAACGTATAATTGACCGTGATCAATACCGGATTCTTCAAGTACTGAGACCAACATTTGAGAGAGATTGGCCTTGACTCTTATTTGTGGTCATTGCATAAAGACACGATCAGAGGAAACTGTCTACGTTGAAACTTGAATGGAATTCTGAGGTCCGATGGTGTTAGTGTCATTCGCGGTATCAACACCTTATGACCTTCATGCGTTCCATTGAGAATTTTAGCTTCAAGTACGTGTCTAGAGAGCCTCGTAATCACCAATCTAGTCCCGTTACACAATCCAGCGGAGTGGTCCATGTTCCTCAGGAGCATGACTGGAGTCCCAACCTTCAAATGCAGCTCATGATTGGGAACGCCGGAACATTTTATACCATTCAAAAATTCCGCGTATGCGGATCATGCAAGAAATCAATATTAGCGTCGGTTTACTCGTCTATCCGAGCTCAAATAAGTCTGCCCCTCCGAAGAATTTAAAGACGTCATATATTGATTGATCGACTCAACAACATCAAGAGTCGGTGCGAGTATCGCCCTATCTTTCAAATAAGTAGGATCATCAATGGCGTCTTTAAACATTGGATACGTATTCTCTATAATTGTTGCAATCGGATCACCGGATGATTCCAAAAGAATATCTTCGTATATCGATAGTGGCACAACCATCATTAGATCCTCCGATTGTTCCATCTCTCGATGCTTGCTATCCACTCGAGAATCGGGCCATATCGCATAATCATCTTCCCGACGGAGGCTTTGAAGACGATATTTTTAGTCAATCTCAAGATCTTGTACAATCTTTCCACAAATACGATGCATTTATCGTGGCATTGACTACATCTTGTCGACTTCCCTTCATAACATGCAATATTTGTCAAGTCACCACCGAACACAACAGCTTTTCCTCCAAAAGGTTTGGATTCATTCCGGGGTTGATTAATTTTAAAAGACCTTTCAAAGTTTCATTCACGGCTTCAAAACAATGCTTGTGCATCATTGGGGCTTCATCCCAGTTATAAGTTTACAACGAATAATCACTCAAAAGCGGAGTCCCCTGTTTGATATTGCAAGTTGACTTTTGATTGGGTTTATAGGAATAACAAAACGGGAATGGGCAAATCATTCCACCAGGCAAAGAATAGAGACGCTTATTCCACTCGATGCCACGTTCAACACAATTTCTCCTTTCGATCTCAAAGCCGCAGATAAAGCCCTCCACAAAAATGTTTTGCCTGTTCCCCATATCCGTATACAAAGAACATACCACATTTATTTGATTCCACTTGTCATGATTTTAGAGTAAACATTTTTTTGTTCGTCATTGAGTCGAAATCGGTTTTTGTGCTCTACCAAAAGAGCTTTACGATCATAACGCAGCTCGTCGTATATCAACTGTTTCGGCTATTCCCGGTATTGTCGAAATCGAGAAAGGGCATCGTATCAAAATCACGTAGACTCGTGCCACGACTTCTCAATATTCTTTCAATCTCCAACAAAGCATGATTTTTTATCTCGTTCTCACTCAATACCAATTCTCGCAAGAGAAATAATAAGACATTGAATAAATAATAAGATATATAAAATAATGTTATTAGAAATAAAAATATGACATTTAACATATAATAATAATAATACCTTCATGTTGGAGAAGACGTCGCCTCTATGTAGAATATCATCCGAAAGATATTGCCAACACTTGTCCCATACTTCTTCTGGTCTGCTCAAAGACTCTGATGATAGCAACGACGCAAAAAGACTTCTGAGACTCTGCAGAAGCCCAATGGCTCGCTTCAATGATTGCATCCTATCATCTTCTAACAGACCAAGAGCATAGCAAGCGTCACGGTACGAAGAGTGTTGAGTACCGTTGACCTTCTTGTAGTCATCATGACACGTAGCCCCACGGACAATATTGAGAAGACACCGTAAATAGTACATATCACCAGCCCCTGGAGGAACGAAAAACACTCGACCTATGGATTTCCCCATTTTTCTTGGCATCCACTTCCTGAGTTCTTTCTTCCATGTGAATTTTGTTGGGGCTTCAGCATAGGTTAGCTCACGGGCTTCGGGATATATTTTATTTGCTTCCATCCATGCTAAAAACATGCTCTCCTTAACTGAATCTTTACTAAGCACATCGTCTATTCGCTCATTATCACCGAAAATAACACTCTGCTCATTAGGGAGATGGAAGCTGAGTCGTTCGACTGAAGGATATTTGTACTGAATCTCAAACCCCAATAACCTCCAGGCAGCTTCACATGACGATATATACCTACAATCATAATACATGCTCACTTCATCAACGTTTTTCCCAGATTCCTCATCGTTGGTGCTTGTATAAAATGATGCTGTCACACGATCATTTCCTTTGTTTACATACTTGAATAGATACTTAATAGATCTGGCCTGGTTACACCATTCGACATTTATGTGAGCTCCATATTTGAGTAACAACTTACGATTATGAGGCACCACATATCGGTTGTCCAACGGCACACCATTTTTCTCAATTATTCTTTCGTCATTTCTCGTCAGTACGTGGATAACCTTCTTCATCAAAAGTAGTTGCATCCACAATTTTTTTGGGAAAATGTTTAGTGCAACGACCATCGGCCATACAGGAGAGTTTTTCCCGACATCACCACATGAACCATGAATCATATGATCCTTTACTACATCATAATAACATGGATCGGTTCTCTCGTCAGTATTTCAAATGATATGTTTCGATCTATGTCATCTCTAGCTTGGATATTTGTCTTCCTTTGCCATAAACAACAATATATGTGCATGAGGCAAGCCACGCTTTTGAAATTCTATCGTATAGATAATCGCAATAAAATAATAAAATAAATTATTTGAGACACTAAACTAAGTAAATAAATATTAAATATATTATTAAAAATATGTATAAAATATTTAAAAATAAATCCTAACCTCGCAATTACTTTCCCGAGCAGTTTATTTTGCCAAGATCTTTGATCGTGAGAATCTAGCTTAAGTTTAAAGATTCTACAAACAATATCCTATTCGATCTCGAGATTTAAATTCTTTTTCTCGAACAAAACGAACAATCTCTCGGCCATTTAGGATTGCAAGTAAATGTTACAAACAGATCCGGATAACCCGCCCATCGACATATAGCCATTGCATCTTGATAATTATGTATCATATATCTAGCACCTTCGGTGAAACTTGAAGGTAATATAATGTGTTTGCCCTGAGTACTTTGGATCAATATCACCACGCAAAAAAGCATCCGCAAGCCTTTATATATATCACAACGAAGCTTTTTCGATTCAAACGGATATATTTCAATCGAAAGCGATTCAACCATTGTGTATGCATCAACAACAAACTGACGTTGAAACAATCTCCGAGAAGACAAAATAAGTAGCCGATTCATGATCTCTGTCGTGTAATCAGTATGCAAAGTATTCACACACACTAATTGTTTTTCCGCACCAATACTATTAGTCTTATTTATTGAAAATGGTATATCTTCTCTAAAACCATCCTCACCATAAGGTAATAGTAAGATCTCGCAAGGCCAAATAAGAAGCATTCAATTCATTAATCCGCCGCAAAAGACCGATATTGTTTCAATAACAATATTCCGATCGCCTAAAGCACGATCGAAATCACCGACAATCAAAGCGGCAACCTCACCGGTACTTGGCATATATATGTCCTAGCATCCGTACTCTTCTACCAATCAAACGTAATTTTACGTCCGAATATCCATGTTGTCGAATCTTTTCTTTTGCCATTCTAAAAGATTTTACCGAATATTGTTCTCGTCCAACATTTTCTTCAATTCGAATCGATAACTTCGTGCAAATTATTGCTATCACTTCCTTGCCTACAAATTTAAACATTGTTTTTTAAAAATTAAATAAAATTTGTGTTTAAAAATTTCATTCTCCGTATCGTATAATAAACAAAATATAATTAAAAAAATAAACAAACCTTACGAATTCAACCTATGACTTATTTCATTCTCCGTATCATATATGTATAGCTGAGCGAATTTGGGAGTGGATCCATCAAAGACAACAAACTTCCAATTAGGTGATAATTTTGGCCATACATTCGAAAAACTGTGGGCCTCTACCTTTGTTCACATATGTGTCAATATTTCCTCCCATAGATGTAAAACATAACATATTGTTATAAGATCGTATATTTTCTTGAAAGTGCTTGCTTTTATTTCCATTTCCAAACAATAGATCTTCAAGAACAGTTGGTGGTTGTCGATTGGCGGAAGTTGAATATTTCCGTGCCCACAACACAAAAAGAGTAATGCGGGGCTTTGATTTTGTAGAGGAGGATAGTCTCTCTTCAAACCAAAATAAAGCTCCACAAAATTCGCATTTATAACTCGCATCACCCGTGTATCCCAATACTCAAAAAACCAATAAACACACTAATTCATTTAATTATTCTAAACAATATTAATAAACTCGTATATGAAATTAACAGATATCAAAAATTGCACTCACCATTATGTGAAGGATTTAATACTTCACTAAGCTCAATTGCATTTACGTTAATGTAAATTGAATTCGCATATGTTGTCGGCTCATTTGAAGTAACATGGGCATCATTCGGTTCATCTTCTCATTTAGATCAATTACTACGACTTCTTTCGAACTCATTGAAGAGAGTGTCCCTAAGAACCATAATTAGATATGCAACGATTAACGATATTTCTTCCGGATAGTAATCGTGCGCGCTTAAACTATAATAATTTTTAAAAAATTAATATCATAATTAGTATTTCATTTTTTTATAACAAAAAAAAACAATAATTGAACATACCATTTGTGATATCATTGAATGGGATCGTTGGATAATGGATATACCATTGTACTTGATAAGACTTTTTCAAAAGACGTCCTTTTAGATATTATTATATTTCCTGAAAAATAATTAAAATTAAAATTAAAATTTTATAAAATTTATATATAAAAATTAACTAATATAAGTCGAAATATATTGATTATTCCATAATAAATAAATAAATAAATATATAATAATAATAATTATATTAATAATAATCACGATAATAATAATAATAATAATAATTATTATTATTATTATAAAATCGAATAGTTTTAATCAATTATTATTATATAATAATTTTAATATGTATATAATTTTATATAATACAATATAATTTTAATACATATATAATAAATGAAATAACTTAATACAAAATCTTAATATGTATATAATATGTATATATAACAGATTTATTAGTAATAATATAATTATTAATTAATGTAGATAATATTATATTAATAATATATGTATATATAATTAATAAAAAAGTCGTATAATACATAAAACTCATCAATTTTTTTTTGAAATTTAATATATTAAAGGTAATAATAATAGAATAATAATAATAATAATAATAATAATAATAAACAAAATAATAGTTATTATTAATTAAACTTACTTAAAATTTAATTTAATTAAACTAAACATTAAAATATAGCCCAAAAGAAAAATAAAAAGCCTATTCACTAATGTATCATCCCATTAAATCAAAGCCCAATAACCCATCCCCTTAAAACTGATAAGGGTCTTTTTATGCATGTTTTATTAATATATTTGAGTAGAATTCGAGTTATTTTATTGTTAGTTTTGTAAATTTTTGATTGTACATAGTTCATATTACTCCGAGGTGCTCTTATTGATGTAGATTGACCATTCGGGGCTAATTTTGGTGAATTTCGGACCATGGATTCATGTCAAAACATACCGGGAGTTTAAGGATGCAAAACGCTCGAAATTCCAAGCCAAACGCATCATTCCAACACGGGCGGGGTGTCGGGCAACACGGCCGTGTTCACGGAGCTAAAAACTCGATTTTTCGCACAAAATGCGACCTCCGACACGGCCGGCCGTGTTACCCAACACGGCCAGAACCGAGACACGGCCTGGCCGTGTTGGGAAGCACGACTATGTTTCCTGTGTGATAAAACAAGCACGACCCGGCCGTTACGGGCGACACGGGCGTGTCCGGGCATTTTTCTCGCAACTTTTCCATGCGAAAATTATGGAAAACTCACCTACCAAGCTTGTTGACCACTTTTATACACCTTTAACACCCAATTTTGCTGCAACATGTCCCCATATTCCCTCAATCATCAATTGAGTACAAGAATTCACCAACCAACAATGAAAGTGGAGGCAATTGTTTAACAAAAGATAGCATTATTGATGTGTTCTTTCACAAAAATGATGTCTATAAAAGGCAAGAGTTTGAGTTGGGAAGGATATTCCATTCATTATTCGATTTAATTCATTAGATACTCGAAATATTCATTGTATTCATTTCATTAAGTAGAATTAGGATCAAGGGGGTCTTGGAGGAGAAAACTTGGGGCAATATTGGAGAAGAAGGCTTGGAGCAACATCATCAATCAAGAAAGAAGTCAATTGAGATTTTGAGAAAGATAAGTGCACCATGTCTACAATACTTAAATCTTCTTGTGTAATTTATTCTTTGGTCAAAATCATGTGTAGCTAAACTCATAGTGTTTGAATGTAATGAACTCTAGAATAGATTTGTGATTAAGGTGTGTATGTTTTTAATAAAATCTTCATATTTTGTGTGATTCACTTATATTATGCTTCGTTCATTCGAATTGATATATGCACAATATTGATTTGAAGTTTATTTTTCATCCGGGAAATCGAGAGATTCATGGTGAAATAGAACCTATATAAGTGAAAAGAGTTGCATGCAATCCTAGATATAGGACGACATAAATCTTCTGGATTAGGGTCAAACCTAATATGGGAATTCACAAATCGTTATAATGTTGTCTTGGGGTTTTTAACTAGAAAGAGATTTCAGTTAATCAACTTGAGATTAGAAGTTTTTCGCCTTGAGAAAGGGTTTAACTTAAATTGGGAATTTCTACGGTCCACAAGACATAAGATTTTATTAAAAGAGGTTGATTTTTGCTTAAGGGCTACGGTTGTATTTTTAATTTGTCAAATCACAAAAACATTCTAGAGGATTTACATTCAAACACATTTCTATCTCTTGATTTCTTATTTTACAAATCTTCCTTTATTTTTACAATTTATAATTTGTTTTTCTTTTTCATCAAACAAAAACTCGAAAATTGTTAGATTAAATAACAAAAAGACGGTAATTATTAGTACTTACAATCCTCGTGTGAATGACACTCGGTACTAATAATCTATACTATAAAACGATAGGTGCACTTGCCTACGGTTTTAAAGGTAGCTTTTGAGCCATCAAGTTTTTGGCGCCGTTGTCGGGATTGTAATATTAAGAACGCTTTATTTTTGTTAATTTAATCATTTTTTTTTTTTTTTTATTTTTTTACCATTATCTTTCTTTTTATCTATCTTTGTAAGTCTTGGTTTATACTTATCCTCTTTGTTTACCGCAATGTATGCCTACTCGTCGCCGAATTTGGAAGCGCGACACCGCCGGTAGCAACACAGAGGAAAGTACTAACATAGACCACGAAGAGGATACTAACGAAAGTAAAGATTTCGTCATGGAGGATGCACAAAGAACTATGTATGACTATGTCAAACCATCCATGGACGGCACGTCATCTAGCATCGTAAGGCCCGATGTTGCCGCCAATAATTTTGAAATCAAACCGAATGTCATTCAAATGGTGCAACAATTCGCTCAATTCGATGGCCTACCGGATTTAAGATCCGAATAATCATATTGCAAATTTCCTCGAAATTTGCGATACATTCAAAATCAATGGGGTCTCTCGATGATGCCATCCGTTTACGCCTATTCCCATTTACTCTTCGGGGACGGACTAAACAATGGCTAAATACTTTGCCAAAGGAACGATTACAAACGTGGAACATCATGGCGAAAAGTTCATTTTGAAATATTTTCCACCGCCAAAACCGCACGATTGAGGAATGAAATCTCTTCATTCACTCAAGAAGATGACGAGACCTTGTACGACACTTGGGAGAGATTCAAAGAATTGTTGCGGAAATGCCCACATCATGGTCTTCCTATTTGGATGCAAGTCCAAACATTTTACAATGGGCTACTCTCAACAACAAGGCAAATGATTGATGCGGCGGTGGGGAACTTTGAACAATAAAACACCGTAAGTTCGCCCAAGATCTCGATAGAGGAATGGCCATGAATGGCTATCAATGGCAATCCGTCACGAGGTAAACCTAACGAGCATGTGGGTGTTTATAATGCAGATGCAGGGTTACACTAGCCGCACATGTCGAAGCTTTGACCCAAAAGATCGACGATCTAGCGGCTCTGAACCACCACCACCGCATGTTTTATCTTGTGAAACTTGCGGAGGATTGCATAATCATCGGGACTGCCCACACACAATACCTCAAGTGAGCAACAAAGCTAATTACGTTGGGAATCAAGGCGAAATTACCCAAGTAATCCTTACAAAGAATACATATAATAATCGGGTGGAGACAACATCCTAATTTCGGTTGGGGAAACCAAGGCCAACCACGACCTAATCCCAATCTTGATCTACACACGTCTCCCGATTTCAAATGCAAATCAAGGTAAGCCTAACTTGGAAGATCTTATAACAAAGTTTGTGCAATCAACAGATACCCGATTCTAGGCGGTGGAAACATCCTTGAGAAATCAAGAGGCATCTATCCATAATCTGGAAAATCAAATAGGTCGATTGCGAAGATGATTTCCGAAAGGCCACAAGGAAGTTTGCCGGTAACACCGAGCCAAACCTAAGGGAGCACGTAAAGGCAATCACCATCGCTTTTCCACATAAGCATGATTATGCCAACGCCACCATGCGAAATATGTGGAGAACGACAAACACGAAGAAAAAAGCCCATGAAAAAGGTGGTCGCCGAATACAAGCCCAAGATCCCTTATCGGAGTTTAATCAAGAAGATAGAAGGGAGGACAAATTTGGTAAGTATCTTGAGTCATTTAAGCAATTACATACTAATATTCCATTTGTTGACTCTCCTTCAAAGCATGTTAGGGATCTTAATGACATCATTCCTAGTGAAAATAAGCTTAACAAATTATCAAATGTGCAATTGAATGATAAATATCCTTCCAATGAACTACCACAAAAATTTAATGATCCGGGAAGCTTTATTATTCCTTGCACAATTGATGGTTTACCTGATTGATAGGGCACTAGCCGACTTGGGAGCTAGTATCAATGTGATGTCTTATGAAACATTTAAGCATGCGGGATTAGGTGAACTTAAACCTATTAGGATGGACATTCAATTAGCCGATAAATCGATTAAACATCCTAGAGGTATTATTCATGATGTGTTAGTCAAGATTGATAAATTCGTGTTTCCAATCGATTTCGTTATTCTTGACATGCATGATAATATAGAAGTTCCCTTAATTCTAGGACGTCCATTTTTGGCTACCGCAAAATCTCTCATTGATGTGTATGATGGAAAACTTATTTTGAGAGTAGGGAGTGAACAAGTTATCTTTAAAATTCCCTTGAAAAATCATATAGATGATACTTGTTTTCCTATAAACTTGATTGGGAAAAATGATCTTTTGCTTGATATGTCTTCTAATAAATCCTTGAAAGTATGTAATGTTCAATGTGCAAAAGTTTCCACAGATAAATCCCATTTTGAGAATAACAGGCAGAAAAATAGGACCATGAAGGTCAATTGTTCGAAAATCGATACGGTGGCGATGTTGTTCAAAAAGATAAATTTTTTCATAAGTTCAAGCTCCGCCCGATTAAATCTTCGCATTTAGGTGACATAGTCCAGCTATACGACGTTAAAGAAGCGCTAACCGGGAGGCAACCCGATGTTTGTGTGCAATTGTTTTCATTTATTTTTATTTATTTTTATTTTATTTTCTTTCAAAATAATCACAAGTCCTTAGAGTCATTTTCAAAAAAAAAAAAAAAAAAAACTCTTGAACATCTTCTTGGTTGTCCTAATTGGGAATATTTGAGATTTCACGGTATTCGAGTTGTGTGTTGCTTAACTTTGATTAGGTACGAAGATGTCGTTGAAGGTCGCACACCAAAACAACCCAATGATCGTCAACACCGATTCCACTATTGTAGTAAGGTCGTATTTTTCTTTTTCCACCTCTTTTATATCATTCTAATTTCTTTGCTTTTTGAGTGTTTGGTGTGTGTTTGTCCATTTCTTTCTTTCACATTGAGGACAATGTGAATCTTAAAAGTTGGAGGTGGGTACAATAACATTTTCGGAATGCTTGTATGTTTGTTTGTGAGAGATGTGTTTCTTATTTTTATTTTTAACAAATTGAATGTTGCTAGTCAATAACTTGCCCAATTATACCTACATTAACTTGTTAATTTGTGTTTTCAAGGTGAAGCAATTGATTGTTTAGGATAGATTGACGTGGATGCAGGCAAAATTTTGATGAGATTTCTAACACCATAAATACTTGATGTGTTAATGCATATACGACGATACCTAGCGCTATGAACGTCTGAGAACTCGTGATTTAGTAGTGGTTAACTAGTTGTTAAACCAAGCTTGCGAATAAAAAAAAAAGAGAAAGCGAAAAAAAAAAAAAAAAAAAAAAAAATGGACCAATCGAGGTTATACTCCTCTATTTGTTGTTGCTTAGTAACTAGGAGCATTCATGAGCCCCATGTTTGTCTTTTACGTAAAACGGCGACACAAATATGAGTATGGGAAACCACCCTAGGAGGGTTTGAACAGAAATTCAAAATTTAAACCTAGTGGAAGCATGCTTGAAAGGTCCTAAAAAAAAAAAAAAAAAAAAAAAAAAAAAAAAAAAAGAGAATGAATACTCCTTGACTTCTCATTCCAATAAAGTTCAAAAGCTTGGTTATATGACTAGTAAGCTAACTACTATGATCCATTGAATTCTTGTATTTTCATGGCATTGAATTGAAGTTGTTCATAACTATCGCATTTATAGAGTGATGATTTCAAGTCCCGAATAATGCCCGCCGATGTTACGATCTTTCTTGATAGTCGATCGCTTTACAAAACTATGTTTTTACTTAATGGTTAATTCGGGTTGAGAAGGCCAAAGAACTTGATCGCTTATGTTCAATATGTTGAAAAAAATCATCTTTGTATGTTCGATTTATTGAATCCCTCTTTTGATATAATATTTTGCTTGAGGACAAGCAAAGTTCAAAGTTGGAGGTGGTTTGATAAGGGTCTTTTTATGCATGTTTTATTAGTATATTTGAGTAGAATTCGAGTTATTTTATTGTTAGTTTTGTAAATTTTTGATTGTACATAGTTCATATTACTCCGAGGTGCTCTTATTGATGTAGATTGACCATTCGGGGCTAATTTTGGTGAATTTCGGACCATGGATTCATGTCAAAACATACCGGGAGTTTAAGGATGCAAAAACGCTCGAAATTCCAAGCCAAACGCATCATTCCAACACGGGCGGGGTGTCGGGCAACACGGCCGTGTTCACGGAGCTAAAAACTCGATTTTTTTCGCACAAAAATGTACCTCCGACATACCGGCCCGGCCGTGTTACCCAACACGTGTCAGAAACCGAGACACGGCCTGGCCGTGTTGGGAAGCACAACTATGTTTCCTGTGTGATAAAACAAAGCACGACCCGGCCGTTACGGGGCGACACGGGCGTGTCCGGCACTTTTCTCGCAACTTTTCCATGCGAAAATTATGGAAAACTCACCTACCAAGCTTGTTGACCACTTTTATACACCTTTAACACCCAATTTTGCTTTGCAACATGTCCCCATATTCCCTCAATCATCAATTGAGTACAAGAATTCACCAACCAACAATGAAAGTGGAGGCAATTGTTTAACAAAAGATAGCATTATTGATGTGTTCTTTCACAAAAATGATGTCTATAAAAGGCAAGAGTTTGAGTTGGGAAGGATATTCCATTCATTATTCAGATTTAATTCATTAGATACTCAGGAAATATTCATTGTATTCATTTCATTAAGTAGAATTAGGATCAAGGGGTCTTGGAGGAGAAAACTTGGGGCAATATTGGAGAAAGAAGGCTTGAGCAACATCATCAATCAAGAAAAGAAGTCAATTGAGATTTTGAGAAAGATAAGTGCACCATGTCTACAATACTTAAATCTTCTTGTGTAATTTATTCTTTGGTCAAAATAATGTGTAGCTAAACTCCTAGTGTTTGAATGTAATGAACTCTAGAATGGATTTGTGATTAAGGTGTGTATGTTTTAAATAAAATCTCCATATTTTGTGTGATTCACTTATATTATGCTTCGTTCATTCGAATTGATATATGCACAATATTGATTTGAAGTTTATTTTTCATCCGGAAATCGAGAGATTCATGGTGAAATAGAACCTATATAAGTGAAAAGAGTTGCATGCAATCCTAGATATAGGACGACATAAATCTTCTGGATTAGGGTCAAACCTAATATGGGAATTCACAAATCGTTATAATGCTGTCTTGGGGGTTTTAACTAGAAAGAGATTTCAGTTAATCAACTTGAGATTAGAAGTTTTTCGACTTGAGAAAGGGTTTAACTTAAATTGGGAATTTCTACGGTCCACAAGACATAAGATTTTATTAAAAGAGGTTGATTTTTGCTTAAGGGCTACGGTTGTATTTTTAATTTGTCAAATCACAAAAACATTCTAGAGGGATTTACATTCAAACACATTTCTATCTCTTGATTTCTTATTTTACAAATCTTTCTTTATTTTTACAATTTATAATTTGTTTTCCTTTTTCATCAAACAAAAACTCTGAAAATTGTTAGATTAAATAACAAAAAGACGGTAATTATTAGTACTTACAATCCTCGTGGGAATGACACTCGGTACTCAATAATCTATACTATAAAACGATAGGTGCACTTGCCTATGGTTTTAAAGGTAGCTTTTGAGCCATCAAGTTTTTGGCGCCGTTGCCGGGGATTGTAATATTAAGAACGCTTTATTTTTGTTAATTTAATCATTTTTTTATTTTTTATTTTTTTTACCATTATCTTTCTTTTTATCTATCTTTGTAAGTCTTGGTTTATACTTATCCTCTTTGTTTACCGCAGTGTATGCCTACTCGTCGCCGAATTTGGAAGCGCGACACCGCCGGTAGCAACACAGAGGAAAGTACTAACACAGACCACGAAGAGGATACTAACGAAAGTAAAGATTTCGTCATGGAGGATGAACAAAAAACTATGTATGACTATGCCAAACCATCCATGGACGGCACATCATCTAGCATCGTAAGGCCCGCTGTTGCCGCCAATAATTTTGAAATCAAACCGAATGTCATTCAAATGGTGCAACAATTCGTTCAATTCGACGGCCTACCAGACGAAGATCCGAATAATCATATCGCAAATTTCCTCGAAATTTGCGATACATTCAAAATCAATGGGGTCTCTGATGATGCCATCCGTTTACGCCTATTCCCATTTACTCTTCTGGGACGGACTAAACAATGGCTAAATACTTTGCCAAAGGAACGATTACAACGTGGAACATCATGGCGAAAAGTTCATTTTGAAATATTTTCCACCGCCAAATCGCACGATTGAGGAATGAAATCTCTTCATTCACTCAAGAAGATGACGAGACCTTGTACGACACTTGGGAGAGATTCAAAGAATTGTTGCGAAATGCCCACATCATGGTCTTCCTATTTGGATGCAAGTCCAAATATTTTACAATGGGCTACTCTCGTCAACAAGGCAAATGATTGATTCGGCGGGGGAACTTTGAACAATAAAACACCGTGTTCGCCCAAGATCGATAGAGGGAATGGCCATGAATGGCTATCAATGGCAATCCGTGCACGAGTAAACCTAACGAGCAGTGGGTGTTTATAATGCGGATGCAAAGGTGGTTACACTAGTTTGCACATGTCGGCTTTGACCCAAAAGATCGACGATCTAGCGGCTCTAAACCACCACCACCGCATGTTTTATCTTGTGAAACTTGCGGAGGATTGCATAATCATCGGGATCGCCCACACACAATACCTCAAGTGAA
Source organism: Rehmannia glutinosa (assembly GCA_016081115.2). Classification (NCBI taxonomy): domain Eukaryota; kingdom Viridiplantae; phylum Streptophyta; class Magnoliopsida; order Lamiales; family Orobanchaceae; genus Rehmannia; species Rehmannia glutinosa. The sequence goes on along the minus strand of JABTTQ020002054.1, from coordinate 687,785 downwards.
CAGGCTAATTACGTTGGGAATCAAGGCGAAATTACCCAAGTAATCCTTACAAAGAATACATATAATCTTTTGGGTGGAGACAACATCCTAATTTCGGTTGGGGAAACCAAGGCCAACCACGACCTAATCCCAATCTTGATCTACACGCGTCTCCGGATTTCAAAATCAAGGTAAGCCTAACTTGGAAGATCTTATAACAAAGTTTGTGCAATCAACGATACCCGATTCTAGGCGGTGGAAACATCCTTGAAAATCAAGAGGCATCTATCCATAATCTGGAAAATCAAATAGGTCGGTTGCGAAGATGATTTCGAAAGGCCACAAGGAAGTTTGCGGGTAACACCGAGCCAAACCCAGGGAGCACGTAAAGGCAATCACCATCGATTTTCCACATGAGCATGATTATGCCAACGCCACCATGCAGAAATATGTGGAGGACGACAGACACGAAGAAAAGCCCATGAAAAAGGTGGTCGCCGAATACAAGCCCAAGATCCCTTACCGGAGTTTAACTGAAGAAGATAGAAGGGAGGACAAATTTGGTAAGTATCTTGAGTCATTTAAGCAATTACATACTAATATTCCATTTGTTGACTCTCCTTCAAAGCATGTTAGGGATCTTAATGACATCATTCCTAGTGAAAATAAGCTTAACAAATTATCAAATGTGCAATTGAATGATAAATATCCTTCCAATGAACTACCACAAAAATTTAATGATCCAGGAAGCTTTATTATTCCTTGCACAATTGATGGTTTACCTGTTGATAGGGCACTAGCCGACTTGGGAGCTAGTATCAATGTGATGTCTTATGAAACATTTAAGCATGCGGGATTAGGTGAACTTAAACCTATTAGGATGGACATTCAATTAGCCGATAAATCGATTAAACATCCTAGAGGTATTATTCATGATGTGTTAGTCAAGATTGATAAATTCGTGTTTCGAAATCGATTTCGTTATTCTTGACATGCATGATAATATAGAAGTTCCCTTAATTCTAGGATCGTCCATTTTTGGCTACCTGCAAAATCTCTCATTGATGTGTATGATGGAAAACTTATTTTGAGAGTAGGGAGTGAACAAGTTATCTTTAAAATTCCCTTGAAAAATCATATAGATGATACTTGTTTTCCTATAAACTTGATTGGGAAAAATGATCTTTTGCTTGATATGTCTTCTAATAAATCCTTGAAAGTATGTAATGTTCAATGTGCAAAAGTTTCCACGAGATAAATCCCATTTTGAGAATAACAGTAAAAATAGGACCATGAAGGTCAATTGTTCGAAAATCGATACGGTGGCGATGTTGTTCAAAAAGATAAATTTTTCATAAGTTCAAGGCTCCGCCCGATTAAATCTTCACATTTAGGTGACATAGTCCAGCTATACGACGTTAAAGAAGTCTTGCTAACCGTGAGGCAACCCGATGTTTGTGTGCAATTGTTTTCATTTATTTTTATTTATTTTTATTTTATTTTCTTTCAAAATAATCACAAGTCCTTAAGTCATTTTCAAAAAATTTTCAAAAAAAAAAACTCTTGAACATCTTCTTGTTGTCCTAATTGGGAATATTTGAGATTTCACGGTATTCGAGTTGTGTGTTGCTTAACTTTGATTAGGTACGAAGATGTCGTTGAAGGTCGCACACCAAAACAACCCAATGATCGTCCAACACCGATTCCACTATTGTAGTAAGGTCGTATTTTTCTTTTTCCACCTCTTTTATATCATTCTAATTTCTTTGCTTTTTGAGTGTTTGGTGTGTGTTTGTCCATTTCTTTCTTTCACATTGAGGACAATGTGAATCTTAAAAGTTGGAGTGGGGTACAATAACATTTTCGGAATGCTTGTATGTTTGTTTGTGAGAGATGTGTTTCTTATTTTTTATTTTTAACAAATTGAATGTTGCTAGTCAATAACTTGGCCCAATTATACCTACATTAACTTGTTAATTTGTGTTTTCAAGGTGAAGCAATTGATTGTTTAGGATAGATTGACGTGGATGCGAGGCAAAATTTTGATGAGATTTCTAACACCATAAATACTTGATGTGTTAATGCATATACGGCGATACCTAGCGCTATGAACGCCTCGAGAACTCGTGATTTAGTAGTGGTTAACTAGTTGTTAAACCAAGCTTGCGAATAAAAAAACAAGAGAAAGCGAAAAAAAAGAAAAAAGAAAAAAAAAGGACCAATCGAGGTTATACTCCTCTATTTGTTGTTGCTTAGTAACTAGGAGCATTCATGAGCCCCATGTTTGTCTTTTTACGTAAAACGGCGACACAAATATGAGTATGGGAAACCACCCTAGGAGGGTTTGAACAGAAATTCAAAATTTAAACCTAGTGGAAGCATGCTTGAAAGGTCCTAAAAAAAAAAAAAAAGAAAAAAAAAAAAAAAAAAGGAGAATGAATACTCCTTGACTTCTCATTCCAATAAAGTTCAAAAGCTTGGTTATATGACTAGTAAGCTAACTACTATGATCCATTGAATTCTTGTATTTTCATGGCATTGAATTGAAGTTGTTCATAACTATCGGTATTTGTAGAGTGATGATTTCAAGTCCGAATAATGCCCGCCGATGTTACTGATCTTTCTTGATAGTCGATCGCTTTACAAAACTATGTTTTTACTTAATGGTTAATTCGGGTTGAGAAGGCCAAGAACTTGACCGCTTATGTTCAATATGTTGAAAAAAATCATCTTTGTATGTTCTCGATTTATTGAATCCCTCTTTTTGATATAATATTTTGCTTGAGGACAAGCAAAGTTCAAAGTTGGAGGTGGTTTGATAAGGGTCTTTTTATGCATGTTTTATTAGTATATTTGAGTAGAATTCGAGTTATTTTATTGTTAGTTTTGTAAATTTTTGATTGTACATAGTTCATATTACTCCGAGGTGCTCTTATTGATGTAGATTGACCATTCGGGGCTAATTTTGGTGAATTTCGGACCATGGATTCATGTCAAAACATACCGGGAGTTTAAGGATGCAAAAACGCTCGAAATTCCAAGCCAAACGCATCATTCCAACACGGGCGGGGGTGTCGGGCAACACGGCCGTGTTCACGGAGCTAAAACTCGATTTTTTCGCACAAAAATTTCTCCGACACCGGCCCGGCCGTGTTACCCAACACGGCCAGTGTCCGAGACACGGCCTGGCCGTGTTGGGAAGCACGACTATGTTTCCCTGTGTGATAAAACAAAGCACGACCGGCCGTTCGGGCGACACGGCGTGTCCGGCATTTTTCTCAACTTTTCCATGCGAAAATTATGGAAAACTCACCTACCAAGCTTGTTGACCACTTTTATACACCTTTAACACCCAATTTTGCTGCAACATGTCCCCATATTCCCTCAATCATCAATTGAGTACAAGAATTCACCAACCAACAATGAAAGTGGAGGCAATTGTTTAACAAAAGATAGCATTATTGATGTGTTCTTTCACAAAAATGATGTCTATAAAAGGCAAGAGTTTGAGTTGGGAAGGATATTCCATTCATTATTCAGATTTAATTCATTAGATACTCGGAAATATTCATTGTATTCATTTCATTAAGTAGAATTAGGATCAAGGGGTCTTGGAGGAGAAAACTTGGGGCAATATTGGAGAAGAAGAAGGCTTGGAGCAACATCATCAATCAAGAAAAGAAGTCAATTGAGATTTTGAGAAAGATAAGTGCACCATGTCTACAATACTTAAATCTTCTTGTGTAATTTATTCTTTGGTCAAAATCATGTGTAGCTAAACTCCTAGTGTTTGAATGTAATGAACTCTAGAATGGATTTGTGATTAAGGTGTGTATGTTTTTAATAAAATCTTCATATTTTGTGTGATTCACTTATATTATGCTTCGTTCATTCGAATTGATATATGCACAATATTGATTTGAAGTTTATTTTTCATCCGGAAATCGAGAGATTCATGGTGAAATAGAACTATATAAGTGAAAAGAGTTGCATGCAATCCTAGATATAGGACGACATAAATCTTGTGGATTAGGGTCAAACCTAATATGGGAATTCACAAATCGTTATAATGCTGTCTTGGGGTTTTTAACTAGAAAGAGATTTCAGTTAATCAACTTGAGATTAGAAGTTTTTCGCCTTGAGAAAGGGTTTAACTTAAATTGGGAATTTCTACGGTCCACAAGACATAAGATTTTATTAAAAGAGGTTGATTTTTGCTTAAGGGCTACGGTTGTATTTTTAATTTGTCAAATCACAAAAACATTCTAGGGATTTACATTCAAACACATTTCTATCTCTTGATTTCTTATTTTACAAATCTTCCTTTATTTTTACAATTTATAATTTGTTTTTCTTTTTCATCAAACAAAAACTCTGAAAATTGTTAGATTAAATAACAAAAAGACGGTAATTATTAGTACTTACAATCCTCGTGGGAATGACACTCGGTACTCAATAATCTATACTATAAAACGATAGGTGCACTTGCCTACGGTTTTAAAGGTAGCTTTTGAGCCATCAAGTTTTTTGGCGCCGCTTCGGGATTGTAATATTAAGAACGCTTTATTTTTGTTAATATAATCATTTTTTTATTTTTTATTTTTTTACCATTATCTTTCTTTTTATCTATCTTTGTAAGTCTTGGTTTATACTTATCCTCTTTGTTTACCGCAATGTATGCCTACTCGTCGCCGAATTTGGAAGCGCGACACCCGCCGAAGCAACACGGAGGAAAGTACTAACATAGACCACGAAAAGGATACTAACGAAAGTAAAGATTTCATCATGGAGGATGAACAAAAAACTATATATAACTATGTCAAACCATCCATGGACGGCACATCATCTAGCATCGTAAGGCCCGATGTTGCCGCCAATAATTTTGAAATCAAACCGAATGTCATTCAAATGGTGCAACAATTCGCTTCAATTCGATGGCCTACCAGGCGAAGATCCGAATAATCATATTGCAAATTTCCTCGAAATTTGCGATACATTCAAAATCAATGGGGTCTCGATGATGCCATCCGTTTACGCCTATTCCCATTTACTCTTCTGGGGACGGACTAAACAATGGCTAAATACTTTGCCAAAGGGAACGATTACAACGTGGAACATCATGGCCGAAAAGTTCATTTTGAAATATTTTCCACCGCCAAAAATCGCACGATTGAGGAATGAAATCTCTTCATTCACTCAAGAAGATGACGAGACCTTGTACGACACTTGGGAGAGATTCAAAGAATTGTTGCGGAAATGCCCACATCATGGTCTTCCTATTTGGATGCAAGTCCAAACATTTTACAATGGGCTACTCTCGTCAACAAAGCAAATGATTGATTCGGCGGTGGGGGAACTTTGAACAATAAAACACCGTGCGCCCAAGATCGATAGAGGAATGGCCATGAATGGCTATCAATGGCAATCCGTACAAGGTAAACCTAACGAGCAGTGGGTGTTTATAATGCGATGCGGTGGTTACACTAGTTGCACATGTCGAAGCTTTGACCCAAAAGATCGACGATCTAGCGGCTCCTAAACCACCACCACCGCATGTTTTATCTTGTGAAACTTGCGGAGGATTGCATAATCATCGGGACTCGCCCACACACAATACCTCAAGCCGAACAGGCTAATTCGTTGGGAATCAAGGCGAAATTACCCAAGTAATCCTTACAAAAATACATATAATATCTTGGTGGAGACAACATCCTAATTTCGGTTGGGGAAACCAAGGCCAACCACGACCTAATCCCAATCTTGATCTACACGCGTCTCCCGTTTCAGCCAAATCAAGGTAAGCCTAACTTGGAAGATCTTATAACAAAGTTTGTGCAATCAACAGATACCCGATTCCAGGCGGTGGAAACATCCTTGAGAAATCAAGAGGCATCTATCCATAATCTGAAAATCAAATAGGTTAGATTGCGAAGATGATTTCCGAAAGGCCACAAGGAAGTTTGTCGGGTAACACCGAGCCAAACCCCAAAGCACGTAAAGGCAATCACCATCATTTTCCACATGAGCATGATTATGCCAACGCCACCATGCGAAATATGTGGAGGACGACAAACACGAAGAAAAGCCCATGAAAAAGGTGGTCGCCGAATACAAGCCCAAGATCCCTTACCGGAGTTTAACTGAAGAAGATAGAAGGGAGGACAAATTTGGTAAGTATCTTGAGTCATTTAAGCAATTACATACTAATATTCCATTTGTTGACTCTCCTTCAAAGCATGTTAGGGATCTTAATGACATCATTCCTAGTGAAAATAAGCTTAACAAATTATCAAATGTGCAATTGAATGATAAATATCCTTCCAATGAACTACCACAAAAATTTAATGATCCAGGAAGCTTTATTATTCCTTGCACAATTGATGGTTTACCCGTTGATAGGGCACTAGCCGACTTGGGAGCTAGTATCAATGTGATGTCTTATGAAACATTTAAGCATGCGGGATTAGGTGAACTTAAACCTATTAGGATGGACATTCAATTAGCCGATAAATCGATTAAACATCCTAGAGGTATTATTCATGATGTGTTAGTCAATTGATAAATTCGTGTTTCGAAATCGATTTCGTTATTCTTGACATGCATGATAATATAGAAGTTCCCTTAATTCTAGGGCGTCCCTTTTTGGCTACCGCAAAATCTCTCATTGATGTGTATGATGGAAAACTTATTTTGAGAGTAGGGAGTGAACAAGTTATCTTTAAAATTCCCTTGAAAAATCATATAGATGATACTTGTTTTCCTATAAACTTGATTGGGAAAAATGATCTTTTGCTTGATATGTCTTCTAATAAATCCTTGAAAGTATGTAATGTTCAATGTGCAAAAGTTTCCACAGATAAATCCCATTTTGAGAATAACAGGCAGAAAAATAGGACCATGAAGGTCAATTGTTCGAAAATCGATACGGGTGGCGATGTTGTTCAAAAAGATAAAATTTTTCATAAGTTCAAGCTCGCCCGATTAAATCTTCACATTTAGGTGACATAGTCCACTATACGACGTTAAAGAAGCGCTAACCGGGAGGCAACCCGATGTTTGTGTGCAATTGTTTTCATTTATTTTTATTTTATTTTCTTTCAAAATAATCACAAGTCCTTAGAGTCATTTTCAAAAAAAAAAAAAACTCTTGAACATCTTCTTGGTTGTCCTAATTGGGAATATTTGAGATTTCACGGTATTCGAGTTGTGTGTTGCTTAACTTTGATTAGGTACGAAGATGTCGTTGAAGGTCGCACACCAAAACAACCCAATGATCGTCCAACACCGATTCCACTATTGTAGTAAAGTCGTATTTTTCTTTTTCCACCTCTTTTATATCATTCTAATTTCTTTGCTTTTTGAGTGTTTGGTGTGTGTTTGTCCATTTCTTTTCTTTCACATTGAGGACAATGTGAATCTTAAAAGTTGGAGGTGGGTACAATAACATTTTCGGAATGCTTGTATGTTTGTTTGTGAGAGATGTGTTTCTTATTTTTTATTTTTAACAAATTGAATGTTGCTAGTCAATAACTTGGCCCAATTATACCTACATTAACTTGTTAATTTGTGTTTTCAAGGTGAAGCAATTGATTGTTTAGGATAGATTGACGTGGATGCGAGCAAAATTTTGATGAGATTTCTAACACCATAAATACTTGATGTGTTAATGCATATACGACGATACCTAAGCGCTATGAACGTCGAGAACTCGTGATTTAGTAGTGGTTAACTAGTTGTTAAACCAAGCTTGCGAATAAAAAAACAAGAGAAAGCGAAAAAAAAAAAAAGAAAAAAAAGGACCAATCGAGGTTATACTCCTCTATTTGTTGTTGCTTAGTAACTAGGAGCATTCATGAGCCCCATGTTTGTCTTTTACGTAAAACGGCGACACAAATATGAGTATGGGAAACCACCCTAGGAGGTTTGAACAGAAATTCAAAATTTAAACCTAGTGGAAGCATGCTTGAAAGGTCCTAAAAAAAAAAAATCGAAAAAAAAAAAAAAAGGAGAATGAATACTCCTTGACTTCTCATTCCAATAAAGTTCAAAAGCTTGGTTATATGACTAGTAAGCTAACTACTATGATCCATTGAATTCTTGTATTTTCATGGCATTGAATTGAAGTTGTTCATAACTATCGGATTTGTAGAGTGATGATTTCAAGTCCGAATAATGCCCTTGCCGATGTTCTGATCTTTCTTGATAGTCGATCGCTTTACAAAACTATGTTTTTACTTAATGGTTAATTCGGGTTGAGAAGGCCAAGAACTTGACCGCTTATGTTCAATATGTTGAAAAAAATCATCTTTGTATGTTCGATTTATTGAATCCCTCTTTTTGATATAATATTTTGCTTGAGGACAAGCAAAGTTCAAAGTTGGAGGTGGTTTGATAAGGGTCTTTTTATGCATGTTTTATTAGTATATTTGAGTAGAATTCGAGTTATTTTATTGTTAGTTTTGTAAATTTTTGATTGTACATAGTTCATATTACTCCGAGGTGCTCTTATTGATGTAGATTGACCATTCGGGGCTAATTTTGGTGAATTTCGGACCATGGATTCATGTCAAAACATACCGGGAGTTTAAGGATGCAAAAACGCTCGAAATTCCAAGCCAAACGCATCATTCCAACACGGGCGGGGTGTCGGGCAACACGGCCGTGTTCACGGAGCTAAAAACTCGATTTTTCGCACAAAATGACCTCCCGACACGCCCGGCCCGGCCGTGTTAACACGGCCGTGTCCGAGATACACGGCCTGGCCGTGTTGGGAAGCACGACTATGTTTCCTGTGTGATAAAACAGCACGACCCGGCCGTTCTGGGCGACACGGGCGTGTCCGGGGCACTTTTCTGCAACTTTTCCATGCGAAAATTATGGAAAACTCACCTACCAAGCTTGTTGACCACTTTTATACACCTTTAACACCCAATTTTGCTGCAACATGTCCCCATATTCCCTCAATCATCAATTGAGTACAAGAATTCACCAACCAACAATGAAAGTGGAGGCAATTGTTTAACAAAAGATAGCATTATTGATGTGTTCTTTCACAAAAATGATGTCTATAAAAGGCAAGAGTTTGAGTTGGGAAGGATATTCCATTCATTATTCAGATTTAATTCATTAGATACTCAGAAATATTCATTGTATTCATTTCATTAAGTAGAATTAGGATCAAGGGGTCTTGGAGGAGAAAACTTGGGGCAATATTGGAGAAGAAGGCTTGGAGCAACATCATCAATCAAGAAAGAAGTCAATTGAGATTTTGAGAAAGATAAGTGCACCATGTCTACAATACTTAAATCTTCTTGTGTAATTTATTCTTTGGTCAAAATCATGTGTAGCTAAACTCCTAGTGTTTGAATGTAATGAACTCTAGAATGGATTTGTGATTAAGGTGTGTATGTTTTAAATAAAATCTTCATATTTTGTGTGATTCACTTATATTATGCTTCGTTCATTCGAATTGATATATGCACAATATTGATTTGAAGTTTATTTTTCATCCGGAAATCGAGAGATTCATGGTGAAATAGAACCTATATAAGTGAAAAGAGTTGCATGCAATCCTAGATATAGGGCGACATAAATCTTGTGGATTAGGGTCAAACCTAATATGGGAATTCACAAATCGTTATAATGTTGTCTTGGGGTTTTTAACTAGAAAGAGATTTCATTAATCAACTTGAGATTAGAAGTTTTTCGCCTTGAGAAAGGGTTTAACTTAAATTGGGAATTTCTACGGTCCACAAGACATAAGATTTTATTAAAAGAGGTTGATTTTTGCTTAAGGGCTACTTTGGGTTGTATTTTTAATTTGTCAAATCACAAAAACATTCTAGAGGATTTACATTCAAACACATTTCTATCTCTTGATTTCTTATTTTACAAATCTTCCTTTATTTTTACAATTTATAATTTGTTTTTCTTTTTCATCAAACAAAAACTCGAAAATTGTTAGATTAAATAACAAAAAGACGGTAATTATTAGTACTTACAATCCTCGTGTGAATGACACTCGGTACTCAATAATCTATACTATAAAACGATAGGTGCACTTGCCTACGGTTTTAAAGGTAGCTTTTGAGCCATCAAGTTTTTGGCGCCGTTGCCGGGGATTGTAATATTAAGAACGCTTTATTTTTGTTAATATAATCATTTTTTTATTTTTTATTTTTTTACCATTATCTTTCTTTTTATCTATCTTTGTAAGTCTTGGTTTATACTTATCCTCTTTGTTTACCGCAATGTATGCCTACTTTCGTCGCCGAATTTGGAAGCGCGACACCGCCGGTAGCAACACGGAGGAAAGTACTAACATAGACCACGAAAAGGATACTAACGAAAGTAAAGATTTCATCATGGAGGATGAACAAAAAACTATATATGACTATGTCAAACCATCCATGGATGACACATCATCTAGCATCGTAAGGCCCGATGTTGCCGCCATAATTTTGAAATCAAACCGAATGTCATTCAAATGGTGCAACAATTCGTTCAATTCGATGGCCTACCAGGCGAAGATCCGAATAATCATATTGCAAATTTCCTCGAAATTTGCGATACATTCAAAATCAATGGGGTCTCGATGATGCCATCCGTTTACGCCTATTCCCATTTACTCTTGGGGACGGACTAAACAATGGCTAAATACTTTGCCAAAGGAACGATTACAACGTGGAACATCATGGCGAAAAGTTCATTTTGAAATATTTTCCACCGCCAAAAGCGCACGATTGAGGAATGAAATCTCTTCATTCACTCGAAGAAGATGACGAGACCTTGCGACGACACTTGGGAGATTCAAAGAATTGTTGCGGAAATGCCCACATCATGGTCTTCCTATTTGGATGCAAGTCCAAACATTTTACAATGGGCTACTCTCGTCAACAAGGCAAATGATTGATTCGGTACGGGGAACTTTGAACAATAAAACACCGAGAAGCGCGCCCAAAGATCGATAGAGGAATGGCCATGAATGGCTATCAATGGCAATCCGTACAAGGTAAACCTAACGAAGGGTGTTTATAATGCGGATGCACGGTGGTTACACTAGCACATGTCGAAGCTTTGACCCAAAAGATCGGCGATCTAGCGGCTCTAAACCACCACCACCGCATGTTTTATCTTGTGAAACTTGCGGAGGATTGCATAATCATCGGGGATCGCCCACACACAATACCTCAAGTGAACAGGGCTAATTACGTTGGGAATCAAGGCGAAATTACCCAAGTAATCCTTACAAATACATATAATACTTGGTGGAGACAACATCCTAATTTCGGTTGGGGAAACCAAGGCCAACCACGACCTAATCCCAATCTTGATCTACACGCGTCTCCTGGTTTCACCAAATCCAGGTAAGCCTAACTTGGAAGATCTTATAACAAAGTTTGTGCAATCAACAGATATACCGATTCTAGGCGGTGGAAACATCCTTGAGAAATCAAGAGGCATCTATCCATAATCTGGAAAATCAAATAGGTCGATTAGAAGATGATTTCGAAAGGCCACAAGGAAGTTTGTTTGCCGGGTAACACCGAGCCAAACCCAAGGGAGCACGTAAAGGCAATCACCATCGATTTTCCACATGAGCATGATTATGCCAACGCCACCATGCGAAAATATGTGGAGGACGACAAACACGAAGAAAAGCCCATGAAAAAGGTGGTCGCCGAATACAAGCCCAAGATCCCTTATCGGAGTTTAACTTAAGAAGATAGAAGGGAGGACAAATTTGGTAAGTATCTTGAGTCATTTAAGCAATTACATACTAATATTCCATTTGTTGACTCTCCTTCAAAGCATGTTAGGGATCTTAATGACATCATTCCTAGTGAAAATAAGCTTAACAAATTATCAAATGTGCAATTGAATGATAAATATCCTTCCAATGAACTACCACAAAAATTTAATGATCCGGGGAAGCTTTATTATTCCTTGCACAATTGATGGTTTACCTGTTGATAGGGCACTAGCCGACTTGGGAGCTAGTATCAATGTGATGTCTTATGAAACATTTAAGCATGCGGGATTAGGTGAACTTAAACCTATTAGGATGGACATTCAATTAGCCGATAAATCGATTAAACATCCTAGAGGTATTATTCATGATGTGTTAGTCAAGATTGATAAATTCGTGTTTCGATCGATTTCGTTATTCTTGACATGCATGATAATATAGAAGTTCCCTTAATTCTAGGAGGGCGTCCATTTTTGGCTACCGCAAAATCTCTCATTGATGTGTATGATGGAAAACTTATTTTGAGAGTAGGGAGTGAACAAGTTATCTTTAAAATTCCCTTGAAAAATCATATAGATGATACTTGTTTTCCTATAAACTTGATTGGGAAAAATGATCTTTTGCTTGATATGTCTTCTAATAAATCCTTGAAAGTATGTAATGTTCAATGTGCAAAAGTTTCCCGAGATAAATCCCATTTTGAGAATAACAGTAAAAATAGGACCATGAAGGTCAATTGTTCGAAAATCGATCGGGTGGCGATGTTGTTCAAAAAGATAAATTTTTTCATAAGTTCAAGGCTCCGCCCGATTAAATCTTCACATTTAGGTGACATAGTCGGCTATACGACGTTAAAGAAGTCTTGCTAACCGTGAGGCAACCCGATGTTTGTGTGCAATTGTTTTCATTTATTTTTATTTATTTTTATTTTATTTTCTTTCAAAATAATCACAAGTCCTTAGAGTCATTTTCAAAAAAAAAAAAAAAAACTCTTGAACATCTTCTTGGTTGTCCTAATTGGAATATTTGAGATTTCACGGTATTCGAGTTGTGTGTTGCTTAACTTTGATTAGGTACGAAGATGTCGTTGAAGGTCGCACACCAAAACAACCCAATGATCGTCCAACACCGATTCCACTATTGTAGTAAAGTCGTATTTTTCTTTTTCCACCTCTTTTATATCATTCTAATTTCTTTGCTTTTTGAGTGTTTGGTGTGTGTTTGTCCATTTCTTTCTTTCACATTGAGGACAATGTGAATCTTAAAAGTTGGAGGTGGGTACAATAACATTTTCGGAATGCTTGTATGTTTGTTTGTGAGAGATGTGTTTCTTATTTTTATTTTTAACAAATTGAATGTTGCTAGTCAATAATAACTTGGCCCAATTATACCTACATTAACTTGTTAATTTGTGTTTTCAAGGTGAAGCAATTGATTGTTTAGGATAGATTGAGCGTGGATGCGGCAAAATTTTGATGAGATTTCTAACACCATAAATACTTGATGTGTTAATGCATATCTGGCGATACCTAAGCGCTATGAGCGTCGAGAACTCGTGATTTAGTAGTGGTTAACTAGTTGTTAAACCAAGCTTGCGAATAAAAAAAGAGAAAGCGAAAAAAAAAGAAAAAGAAAAAAAAAGGACCAATCGAGGTTATACTCCTCTATTTGTTGTTGCTTAGTAACTAGGAGCATTCATGAGCCCCATGTTTGTCTTTTACGTAAAACGGCGACACAAATATGAGTATGGGAAACCACCCTAGGAGGTTTGAACAGAAATTCAAAATTTAAACCTAGTGGAAGCATGCTTGAAAGGTCCTAAAAAAAAAAAAAGAAAAAAAAAGAAAAAAAAAGGAGAATGAATACTCCTTGACTTCTCATTCCAATAAAGTTCAAAAGCTTGGTTATATGACTAGTAAGCTAACTACTATGATCCATTGAATTCTTGTATTTTCATGGCATTGAATTGAAGTTGTTCATAACTATCGATTTGTAGAGTGATGATTTCAAGTCCGAATAATGCTGCCCGATGTTCTGATCTTTCTTGATAGTCGATCGCTTTACAAAACTATGTTTTTACTTAATGGTTAATTCGGGTTGAGAAGGCCAAGAACTTGACTGCTTATGTTCAATATGTTGAAAAAAATCATCTTTGTATGTTCGATTTATTGAATCCCTCTTTTTGATATAATATTTTGCTTGAGGACAAGCAAAGTTCAAAGTTGGAGGTGGTTTGATAAGGGTCTTTTTATGCATGTTTTATTAGTATATTTGAGTAGAATTCGAGTTATTTTATTGTTAGTTTTGTAAATTTTTGATTGTACATAGTTCATATTACTCCGAGTGCTCTTATTGATGTAGATTGACCATTCGGGGCTAATTTTGGTGAATTTCGGACCATGGATTCATGTCAAAACATACCGGGAGTTTAAGGATGCAAAAACGCTCGAAATTCCAAGCCAAACGCATCATTCCAACACGGGCGGGGTGTGTCGGGCAACACGGCCGTGTTCGCGGGAGCTAAAAACTCGATTTTTCGCACAAAAGCGACCTCCGACACGGCCGGCCGTGTTACCTATTCTGGCACGTGTCAGGAGACATGACCTGGCCGTGTTGGGAAGCACGGCCATGTTTCCCGATTCCTGTGTGATAAAACAGCACGACCGGCCGTTAAGGGCGACACGGGCATGTCCGGGCACTTTTCTTCTCAACTTTTCCATGCGAAAATTATGGAAAACTCACCTACCAAGCTTGTTGACCACTTTTATACACCTTTAACACCCAATTTTGCTGCAACATGTCCCCATATTCCCTCAATCATCAATTGAGTACAAAAATTCACCAACCAACAATGAAAGTGGAGGCAATTGTTTAACAAAAGATAGCATTATTGATGTGTTCTTTCACAAAAATGATGTCTATAAAAGGCAAGAGTTTGAGTTGGGAAGGATATTCCATTCATTATTGATTTAATTCATTAGATACTCGGGAAATATTCATTGTATTCATTTCATTAAGTAGAATTAGGATCAAGGGGTCTTGGATGAGAAAACTTGGGGCAATATTGGAGAAGAAGGCTTGGAGCAACATCATCAATCAAGAAAGAAGTCAATTGAGATTTTGAGAAAGATAAGTGCACCAAGTCTACAATACTTAAATCTTCTTGTGTAATTTATTCTTTGGTCAAAATCATGTGTAGCTAAACTCCTAGTGTTTGAATGTAATGAACTCTAGAATGGATTTGTGATTAAGGTGTGTATGTTTTTAATAAAATCTTCATATTTTATGTGATTCACTTATATTATGCTTCGTTCATTCGAATTGATATATGCGCAATATTGATTTGAAGTTTATTTTTCATCAGGAAATCGAGAGATTCATGGTGAAATAGAACCTATATAAGTGAAAAGAGTTGCATGCAATCCTAGATATAGGACGACATAAATCTTCCGGATTAGGGTCAAACCTAATATGGGAATTCACAAATCGTTATAATGTTGTCTTGGGGTTTTTAACTAGAAAGAGATTTCGTTAATCAACTTGAGATTAGAAGTTTTTCGCCTTGAGAAAGGGTTTAACTTAAATTGGGAATTTCTACGGTCCACAAGACATGAGATTTTATTAAAAGAGGTTGATTTTTGCTTAAGGGCTACGGTTGTATTTTTAATTTGTCAAATCACAAAAACATTCTAGAGGGATTTACATTCAAACACATTTCTATCTCTTGATTTCTTATTTTACAAATATTCCTTTATTTTTACAATTTATAATTTGTTTTCCTTTTTCATCAAACAAAAACTCAAAAATTGTTAGATTAAATAACAAAAAGCGGTAATTATTAGTACTTACAATCCTCGTGGGAATGACACTCGGTACTCAATAATTTATACTATAAAACGATAGGTGCACTTGCCTACGGTTTTAAAGGTAGCTTTTGAGCCATCGAAAACCGCCCATAGCCCATATTCGGAATATTCCAATATAAGACCGAGAGTGGAAAATTAAGGGTCCTGATGATAACACGTGTCCAAAATCGATGGATGTTAAAAAAATGAAGGGGTTTGTTCTTATCCGAAAAAATTGGCCCCAATTCTCACTTTACTCTCTCTCACTTCTATCATTTTCTCTCTTAGATTTTTCACTCTCTCTCTCTCTCTATAATCTCGAAAATTCTCTCATCTCTCTCTATTCTTTCACTTTGCAAAGTATTTGAATCTCTTTTTATTTTTGTCATCCGATTTCAGGATTATAAACCATTTTAACAAAATTATTACAACATTTACATAGAAATATTGTCCGATTTAGTCGAGAAATTTGTTGTTGTTTGAGAAAGATTATTTGGTTTTCAAAGGGTAAGAAATTTTGTTTTTGTTTTTTTTTAAAAAAACCCTAATACTTGTTCTTCTTCATATTAATATGTTTCATCGGTTTTTTTGTGTGTTAAAATGTTTGATTTTTTTTTTTGTAAATCAAATTTGAAAACCCTAATTTTTGTGTTTATTTTTATATAAGTGCGGTTTATAAAATGTTCTCTAGATCTAAAAAAACTTAAAAATTTGTTGTTTTTCTGTTGATTATTTGGTTTTCCAAGGGTAAGAAATTTTGATTTTTTTTTAAAACCATAATACTTGTTCTTCTTCATATCCATATGTTTCATCGGTATTTTTGTGTGTTAAAATGTTAGATTTTTTTTTGTAGATCGTAACTCGAAAACCCTAATTTTTGTGTTTATTTTTATAACTCAGTTTATAAAATGTTCTCTAGATCTAAAAAACTTTTGTAAATCAAAACATAAATGTTCGTTAGATCTGATTTTGTGTATCGTACCTCGGGTTTGAATGGTGGAATGAGGTTTGTAAGCCCTTCCACCCGTTCATTTTTAGGGTTTTCATTTTATTGTAATTTTTTTATAATTTTTTCCAGACACGAAATGGGGTTTGTAAGACTTCCAGCCGTTCCTTTTTAGGGTTTTCGATTTGCTGGTATTTTTTTAATTTTTACAGACACAAAAAGTGTATGAAATTTTTGTATTTCATTTTTACAAAGGCCAAAAATCTATGCTTTATAGTTAAATTTCGAAAAAGGTGTTTTAAAAAATCCAACGGGCTAAATATAGATGTTTTTTTAAAAAATTCAAAGTGATATTCATAGTTTTTATATTTCTCGTATAAAAATTATAGATATATAATTTCTGATATATTTCACAGATTTCATTTTTTTTATAATTTTTTTTGAGTAAATCAAGAATACAAATATGCGAGATATAAACAAATTAGGGTTTTTATTCTAAAAGAAAACCCAAAACATAATGTTCATTTCTCATTTTAATGGTGGGTTGCTCTTTTGAAAACGAAGGTAGATGTAAGGTTTATTTAAATAGATGTATATAAATTTTTATTATTCGATTGTTATTTTAACGAGTTTAATAAATGGGAAAATAAGAAAATTTGTGGTTTTTCAAAAAATTTTAAAGCATAATTTTGTATCAACTGTTTATATGGTTTAGTATAAAATCTTTCTTTGCTAGTGTGCCATTTAGCCTCGAGTGGATTATTCTCGATAATGGATTTTGTTTAAGTTTGCAATTTACGAACTTGCATAAATGGTAAACCACTTGACCCTACAATATAATTGTAGTGGAATCTAATGGGTAGTATGAAAATGTTACTTTATATATATATATATATATATATATATATATATATGATCTGTTGGTTAAAAAGGATACAATACCAAAATCGGGTGAAATTACCTCAAGCTCCACTTCATCCTGCTGGGTGCGGAAGTCCAGAAAAAGATAAGTTTATATAATTCCAATTTTGTATAGTAATTTTTACTAGTCCTAATTTTTCATCAATTATTCTCTCGCCTAATGTGTATTTCATATTTTTTGCGGTACAATGATAATATTGAAAGAGAGTAGAAATCGAAATACAATAACATGTTATGATATACGAGATAAGTATATCAAAAGTTCATATCTAATAATCATTATCTACTTAATTATTCTACCTATTTGAATATAAACATGAATTAAAATAAAGTTATATTCATTTAGAAAATACATATATGACTATTAACTTTTTTTTTTTCTGTTTTGATGCAGGCTCAATCAATGAACTCTGATGCAAACAAATCCATAGAGATTGTATTCAGCATTTTAAAGATAAGTATTTTACATGAAACTATAAATTGAAACATATATTATGGAATTCATATCTATCTATGTGAATGAGAACTAAATGAAATAACGACTAACAAACAAAAAAAAAAGAATAATAAATAGATGGAGCAACTTTATTCATAAATTACCTTGTTCATTTGGACTCTGAATTTTTCGTTTATTCCCAACTATGTTGTGACCTGCGAGCTTCCTCATAACTGTGAATAGGATGTTCTATAATCTATGTGAATGATGATCGTTCTGTGGAGTGTGTTCTGTGAAGTTTTCGGTGTGATCTGCTTTGAGAAAATGTGAGGAATGTGCTGAATAAACTGAACCCTGAAATCTTTATATAGTGAAATTAAGTAAGTGTATTTGGTATGTGTCTGAATATAATGGAATAAGGTGATTTGTATAGTATCCTGATTCAGATTTTGTTAAAAAAATTTACAACGAAATACATAGAATAAAATTTCACACTATTATTGTATTAGGCATGTGAATATTGTAAGATATTTAAAGATTTTTGTAATAAAAAAAAAAGCAAACATATTAAATAACCAGGTTAACTGTTTTACATTGAAACAATATCTTTATATATAAGTAAATGTAATCTTGTTTGACTTTAGTTTATTTACAGAATCATTGATAAACATAGAATAATTTCGAATTTATTTTAAAAAATTGCAGATTTTTTTTATAAGATGAATGTGTTCAATGTAATGTTCTATGTTTATCAATTCATTGTTTACATCCAATGTTCTATATAAGTGGTGGTGAATGGTTTATGATTATCAAATGATCTTTAGACCTGCTGTTAATATTTATGTTGATGCTGATTTTTATTGACATGTTTGTTCTATTTTATATTTGTTGTATTGTCTTAATTTAAATGCTTGTGAAGTATAATAAATCAAAAACCATATAAAACCTCTTGACCGTACACAAAAAGTGTATTGGAATCATATTGGTTTTAATAGTTAAATCTTTATTTAGTGTTCATTTTTTAATTGACTTCTTCTAGATTTGTAATATTTATTCTGTATTTTTAAGATCCATCAAAATAACATCACTTGACCCTACAACGTGTTTGTAGTGGAATCCTATTTAGTTAAAACAACCTTCAATAAAAAAACTAAAGATCTTTAAATTTATGTAAATTACTTTCGATTTATAATTAAAAAATTATTATAGAAAAAATTGTAAATAATACAAATACCTAGTTAAAACATTTTATTGACTTATATAAAATTGAAATAACATAGTGGACCATAAGAAATTAATTATAAACAAATTCACGATTTTAAAGTTAATAAATAACTAAAAACCTAAAAAAACAATATGCATATTTGCTCCTGTTTTTTATTAATCGAAACATATACAACATATTATCTCTCCCAAGACCACATCCATAAAAAAAACTTTTAACTAAACAATATAAAAAAATAACAAAAATCCACTAAAAAAATGATGCTATAAACAAACCGATTAGATAAAACAAACACATTGAAAACAATAAAAATAAATAGATATAAATGCTGAATTATTATTAAGAGGTAGCGCTCAAAACTCAAAAACCAATTAAAAAGTATTCTTCTCAAGACAAAGAAAAAAAAAAAAAACTAGCCACAATTGTGGTGAAAACATCCAACCAACTAAAATTAAATTTCATTGTTCCCAAAAACAACTATACTATGAATCACTAAAGGCTCCTTTAGTCATCCTTCTTCTCATCCTCAATCTTTATAACACTTTTCACTTCATAGAAGTGGTTGATGAAGAAAAATCTTCACACAATCTATGTTTGCACAAAGGAGATTCGGACGTCGAGGGCCTCTTCTTAAGGTTCTTAATCGGAGTATTAACTTCAGTTTTTCGATGAAGATTCTTCCTACAAACAAATAAAAACATATTGTGTTAATATTTAAACATATACAATAATAGTAAAAATTTATTTAGTCCCATTAAAAAAAAAAGTAATGTAGTATAACAAATATAAAAAAACAAAATAATAATAATAAGTTACAAAATTACACCTTATCATCACCAACATCATCCGATTTTACAACTTGGACAAAAATTCGATTCTGAACATCAAAAATTAAATTATTGATTTATAGTAATCATTTGTAATAAATATTTTAATAAACAATTAATATTTAAATAACCTTGACTCTCGAGATTCATCACTCCATATTTCCAAATTAAATGCGGATCTGAAAGCTTAGCAACGGAAAAGATACTAGAATAATTATGGAGTCATTTGTCTGATTTTATTTGCACTTTGAAAAGAAGCTTCTTCCCGATGAGTCCAGATAGTTCCTCGGGCAATTCCTCACCTCCACGCTACAAATATTCGTACAATTATATTACAATAATTCCTAAAAATTAAATAAGTGTTAAAAAATATAACATAAAATATATATAATAAGTTAAAAACCTCAAGATGCTCCTTCCTCAAATCCGAGCAAGACTTTCCAATCAGATTTTCCCAATCCCTATCCCAACAAAGTAAAGTGGCGCTTGCACTTTCATCAACAACTTGGACAGTAATCATGTACCTAGTAAAATTTTTATTCGAAAATTAATATTAGACCAACTAAATAATAAATTGATTATATTAGAACCTAAATAAAAATAAAAGAAAAATTTACCTCAAAACCCCTGTGTGAAACAAATCATCACACTTCACACAATAAAAATTGTCCACTGCTTGGTGCATCTTCTTCCCACAGTTAGTACACGCAAGATACCACCAATATTCCGAAATTGAAACGACTCTTGCACAAATCCAAAAACTACCAGCCTATATATATATATATATATATATATATATTAGTAAAATAGAAATAAAATATATACAAATAAATATTTATTATTTATTTAAAATTATTATTTAAATAAAGGGATTATAAAAAATAAAATTACCTTTTCATAATCATACAAATAATCGGCGATTTTTACCAATGCATCCTACTTCAAGTTCATCTTTAGCCGTCCGTGCGAGGGCAAACTAACATGATCGATAGAGAATGTAGGATTGTTCTTTGCTCAAAATCTGATTTAAAAAATAATATTGTTAATAAACGTAGATAACATATTCAACATCAATAATTGAAAATTGTAAAATAATATTACCTCTTCTTGAACTCTTGGATCTCGGCAACTTTATCATTCACAAGCAATTTTGTAACATGAAAGGTATTGGATACCTTAACTTGACCTTCAAAATAAAAAAAAATTATTAAATAGTTAAATTACAGAACAAAATCAGAAATAAATTTGAAGAAAAATAAAATAAAAACACAAATAGTGCAGAAAAAGTAAAGAAATATTAAATAGTTCAATTGCTGAAATCTTTCCAAAAATATAAAAAATCAAAAATTATATATATTTTTTATTAGAAATTTCAAAAACAGAGTTGATTTATGCTAATGGAGATAAATAGAGCAGAAAAATTAAGCAGATATTACAAAAATTTAAATTACAGAACAAATTCAGACATACATTTAAAAAAAAATATATTATATAAAAATTAATAAAAAAAAAACGTACCTTTAAAAACTTTTGCTCGTCCCATCTGCAAAATTATAACCAACGGCTCAAATAATTCCTGCTCCAAGTGCGGCTTAATCTGTTCCGCATAATTCTCCCAAAGCGTACATGTGATGCGATTGTTTCTAAAATAATAAAATGATATTAAATTTACAATTAAAAATATATAAAACAAATATAAAAACTATGAGATTTAAAGTAATATAATATAACTTACTCTAGATCCTCAAAGTTAAATCCAAAAATTTGGTAAAGGCGTCCATTGATATCTTTATTTTGTGTCGAGTGCATCGAAATCACCTTTCCAATAATATCTACAAAAAAACGTTTAGTAAATTTATATCAATGTAGCAAATACATTTACTATGACAGAATAAATGAAATAAAAACATACCTATTAGCATTGTGTCATCAACCTTATTAGTATCAGCCAAATCACTAAATTTTGTGAAGTTGTACATGAATCTAGGAAACGTTTCATCAAACATTTCAAAAACGTGTGTCTTTCCATAAAACATAATCTTAATTTGGCTGGAAGTCGTCTTGTATTTATCAGTTTGCTTTTCAACAATAAAATCTTTTATTGCATAAACATGGCCTTCTTTTAAACTTTTCCGAAAATTGGGAATTTGATACTTTCTGATGGAACCATGAATTCGATCACCCTGTAAATTATAAAATTAAAATAATTTAGTTATTGAGAATAATATATTAAAAAAATAGCAGAAAAAAATTGCAAAATAAGCTTGTGAAAGAATCTGAATTACCGAAGCATCATGAAAAACGCATTCAATACTCCCTATTTGTTTGTTGTCGTGGAAAGATGGCTTTTCATACTTCCGCACAAGCCTTAACTTAATAGCCCAAAGCGTTTTGCTATTGTTTAATTCCCGAATCAGATTGAACACAGGAGCCATTTTTTTTCCAGAAAAAAATAAATGGATGTGTAAGAAAATATATTGTTCCTCTTGCTTTTGCGTAGATTATTTCGAATGTGTGAAATTAATGGATCATGATTCTAATATTTATAAAGTCAGTGAATTTCCTTTGTGTACGATTTATTCGGTTTGAAAATATTGTATAATCGATCTATATAAAAATAAGATATTTCAAACATTGTATGAATAGGAAATTTCGAGCAATTTAAAAGGTATATGCATTATCTAGAAATTTAGTATAGTAAGTGAATAAATTTTGGTTTGATTGTAATTCCTTTTGCAGAAATTTTTTACATAGAAAATCCGAAAATTGGATCATTACAATTATGAGACAATCAATTTCGATCTTTACAATTTTATTTTATTTATTGCGGATTTTCATCCAATGTAAAATTCCTTGTATTTTTTATTTAGATCTCAGTATAGTGTTTTATTTTTCGGTTGTAATCTGAAAAAAGATCAATCAATTTATTTATGGTATTATTCAAGAGAATTCGAGAATTTCTTGAATCTACAAAAAAAAACAAAGAAATTATTTATGGTAATATTTTTAGTACAATCCGGATCGTTTTGCATGTACAATATTCAAGAAAAAAATCGGTCTATATAATCACTTTGAAAAATAAGATCACAACTTTTTGGCAAAGTCAAACTGTCTATTTTTTAATTAATCTTTACAAAAAATCGAATTGACAATTAAACGAATCTAAAGTCAAACTTTCTA
Source organism: Rehmannia glutinosa (assembly GCA_016081115.2). Taxonomy (NCBI): domain Eukaryota; kingdom Viridiplantae; phylum Streptophyta; class Magnoliopsida; order Lamiales; family Orobanchaceae; genus Rehmannia; species Rehmannia glutinosa. The sequence continues at coordinate 664,677 of JABTTQ020002054.1, read as the reverse complement.
TTTTATAGGTAAATTTAACAAAAAATCCGAAAATCGGCATAAAATTGGAATTCAGCAATTAAACAGTCTAAAGTCAAACTTTCTATTTTATAGGTAAATTTAACAAAAAAACGGAAATCAGCAAATAGTTAGCATAAAAAAGGTCAAAAAATTTTTAGCAATAGCGTTTAGGCGGAAAACATTTATAGAAATCATTTTGCTATTATATATATATAGATAGATATATAGGCAAAAACTTATATGAGACGGTCTCATGGCATTTTTAATGAGATGGATCCTATATGTAAATAAAATTTGAACCCATACCCAAATCCATGAAAAAATCCATATTTTTTTGTGTATTGTAAAGATCCTTCTCATGAACTTAAGTCATGAGACGGTCTCACATGAGACATTCTCTAGTATATATTGTAGATTTGCATACAATATACATCGGACTATGTGATTTTATATGAATCTTTACACATTTATAACAAATTTATGGTTATTAATTATTATGCACCAGTGTCTTTCCGGATATATGCCTTGAGTTTTAAAATCATGAGCATTTTTTTTTTAATATTACAAAATACAATATTGGTTAAACCTAGGTTGACCCATCCCATGAAATACGATGCTTGTGCCGCAATTTTTTAAACCTAGTTTGGTCCATTCCATAAAAATATAATATAAATCTTGGGCAGATTGGTTTTTGGGCGAATGGATCGGGCTTAATAAATCACAGTCCAATTCAAGAAAAATATTGGATTAGTTGGGTCGGGCAAATTGACACCTCATGTAGCATGTAATAAACCCCTAAATTTCACCACTTTTTTTTTCATGCCTTTTTTTTCCCCGAAAGTATTTTCGTCTCTTTCTAATGGATCAACTTTATGCCAAGTAAAAGAACACCATTTTTTCTGACCAGGGATAATAAATCTAAAGAAAAGGAAATGTTTTTTTTTAATATGTATGAATTGTTTCTGCGCCAAATTAAGATTGGGCGTCAATTTAATGAAAATCTCTCTTTTTTATTCTCAGCATCATTTGAAGATTGGTTATAGTGCTGGTTCATTTATTTTATTTTAATTAATCATATAATTAATAGCTACACGGGGACTTGGCAAAAATTCTTATATTGGAATTTGAAAGTATTTGCAAAAATTTCTGCTTTTAAAAAAACAATTTATTATATTAGAAGTAAAAGTAGTTAATAATCGAGAAATTGGTAGCTAATATTTGCAAATATAATCGAAGTTGAGAGTGTTTGATGAAAAATTATAAAGTGCCTATTAATTAGAAAAATTCAAATTAAAAACAGAATAAAAAATCTAAAATTAAATGATAGAATTAAAAGCAGAAGTTCACATTTGAAAATACTAAAAAATAATTTTTTTCAACCAAAAGTTTAGAAGCACTTTTTTTCATAATTCCAAAACACATCCATTGACAGTATGTGAAAATGTCAAAGACTGGAAAAATATTTATAAGAACAAGTTGGACAATAGCTTCACAATCTAAGTTAACTTTTCAATTCTTTGATTGTTGCAACTTGCAAGAAGAGCTTTTCTTCAACTCTCAATTATGTCTAAGAAAGCAGTGGTCCTAGTCAAATAGCATGTATGGTAATTACATGTTAATTTGTACTATTGATTAAGATTTATTATTATTTTTTTAATTGAGACTAAAACACATTGAACTAGAGCAAGATTTATATATATTTTTGTGCATTAAGAATTTGACCATCATAAATTAATTTAATTTTAATTTTTTAAGAAATACATTTAATTTATTTATTGTTATTAAAAATAAAAAATTTCATATTCAAATCAAACCTACTAATATTTCAAGTAACTTCATGCACCTACTAAAATTCATTTATACCTACTAACATTTCACGTTTTGCAAGTAGAAAACACTGTAAAAAAATATATGTTTATTTCTGAAGATACATAATCAACATTAAAAGATAACAAACCAAAACATATTTTTATTTTTACACAAAAACTTAGTAAACATATCGCAAGTCTCTTGTAAGACGGTCGCATGACTGACGATTTAATTGTCTTTTAGCGTAAAAAGTGACACATTTAGTGTAAAAATGATATTTTTATTGTAAAAAGTGATCTTTGTCTAATACACTTAGTTTTAATGAATTTAAACAAGGTATCACTTATTATATTAAAAATATCACTTCGTCATGCACCGTCATTTATCAATCTTACACAATTTTTTGCCTACACATATTTGTTACCTAAAAAAATAGATAAATTTGAAAATGGTACCAAACGGCTCTTAACATATATTATTTATGCAATCCATGTCATTTTGTTCCACTCTTGTCATTTTGTTCCACTCTTGTGTCTTTACTTGTATTATTGGTATTTTGAAAATTAGTGATTCTTGGTGGACACAATTGATATTCAAGTTTAACTTATCAACAAATATGTCCAAATCATACGGACCCAATCAAGTAAATAAATGGTGCAAAATTTTGCCAAATTTCTGCCAAACACCACGTGATCCTGCCAACTCTGCTATTTGATTTAATAGCAATTGTTGAATTATTATTATTTGCCTAAATTTTTTTATTAAAAAATATCTTGGCCTTTCTCAAAACAGTCTATTCAAAAGTATCGTTGAATAAAATTTGATGGTGTGACAACATATTTTACTAACAGTATGAAGTAATAATTTTTTTGATAGAGGTGTGCAAATTAAATTGGTTCATAAATTGTCAACTCAGATTTAACAAATGTTATATTTTTTTTAAGTTTTATTTTGACAGGTGATTTCAGATTTGACTAATATTGTTAAACATGCGGCCTTGCATTTATAAAGAAAGGACCCCACATGACTAATTGAGCATTGTGCATATTATTTTTTATTTGTATTTTAAAAGATATAGTAACTGGTGAGATTGCATTTATAAAAAAATAATTAAATAAATTTGTGAGTTTTTTTTTCCCCTATACCAGAAAATTAATAAATGTGGCCCATGAAGGGTTGGTTGCCAAGTAGGTAAGAAATTAGGGTCATGGCACCCACTATTTAGTCGTGGTGGCTCTTACCTAATGCATGTGTCTTCTTTTTCCAAAAAATAAATAAATAATAATAATAAAAATGAATGAATATTTTTAAAAAAAAGGAAAAGAAAGTTGATCAGGAATAAAAAAAAATAATGCAAAATTTCAGAGGAAAAAAATAAAATAACTTAATGACGCAATTTAAATGAATGACGTTTATGTCTCAAGGATTTTCGAGTGATATTGTCATTTGTTTCTTTTTTGTACGTGCTCGAGTATCGTCTTGATGGTCTGATGTAACTTGTGGAATATCGGCACATGATCCTCGAGCCGCAATTTCCAGAGCCTTCATAGATTCTGATGGAGCACATGAGTGAATAACAAGTGGAGTAGTTGAGGAGTCGCCTAGCTTGGTCTTTAAAACTTCCGATTTGCCTTGTTTTTCTTCATCCAACATATCAGACCAACACTTCCGTGTTGATGCAATCATTGCTTTCTCTGACTGATCGTTAAAGCTAAAGACATAATCATTAAGCATATAATTTCTAGATACAACTTCCATGGCACTGTGAAGATTCACTTGACTCTTTTCATCTAAATTTGGTGCAGTCATCGTGTCCTCATGAACAATAACCAAACTCCGTTCTGGTTAGGGGTGATCATAAATTTTAAAAAACCTTCCGGACCGCACCAAGGCGCACCGTGCATAATAATTTATGACCAAAACCGTAATATAAAATATTAGATAGAAACCGCATCGCTTTCTTGGTGCGGTTATAGTTTTAGATTTCTAAAAACCGCCAAAACCGCACCGCACCTCTCCTCTATAATTTAGGATAAACCACAATATTATTCTTTTTTTTTAGAAGAACAAAATATTGTTCTTAGTCTTCAGTTAAATAGTTAGACAATAAATATATTAACAACTAATTTTATGAATGATATAATTAGATTTGCCACTTTGTATACTAAATTATAACACATTTTATATTCTTTTAATATTATTACAATGCATTATGTTTTGCATCAAAATAGAACAACATTACATTGCATTTCATATTAAATGTAAGTGAAATAAAAGATATTGTAATGTGCATTTTATTCGCAAAAATACACATTGTATAAAAAAAAAACTTTTCAATTATAATATTTTTCTTTAAAAGATCATCATAACAAAATTATATTAATTTATCAATTATATTGTATTTTTGTTAACTAAAACCGCAAAACCGTCCGCCATCGCTTCAACCGTACCTTCGTTTTTACTTCATAAAACCGCGATTTGAAAATATTATTTAACCGAACCGCATATAGCAATTCAGTTTGAAATTTACTCAAAAAACCGCAAAATCGCACCGTGATCACCCCTAGTCCTGATGGTTGATAAAGAACCATAATTCTATCAGGATTGACATTTGAACCTGTGAGGCCCTCATCTGCACGGACACGTGAGGGTCATTCTCTCCATGTAAATCCTCTGATGTATTGTAAGTCCAAGTGGCTACGATAATCTAGAGGGGGGTCAATAGATTATGCCTATTTTCTCGATTATGCCCTCTTTTTTCGGATAAATAAGCCAAGACAAGAATGGAAGTGCGGGAAGTAAACAACACACGTCGATTTATAGAGGTTCAACCCACCTAGGGCCTAATCCTCTACCACCACAGTATCTCCGGGATGGATTTCGAAAAAGAAAAATAAGTTTTATTAATTACCACAATTAATACATCACCTTACAACACCTCTTTGGAGATTACCACAATCTCCTTTGAAGATTACCACAATTTTCTTGCAACGGTACCTTGTGAAGATCATCACAATCTTCCAACTTGAAGAACAACAAATTCTTCAACACCTCAAAGAACACCAAACTTTCAACAAGAAGATTACCACAACCTTCTTACACCTAACACCTAGATCACCCAAGTGTGTTTTTACCACAAGAACACTCACAAGGATATCTTGTGTTGAATGATGACCGCAAATTCAAGATTACAACTCGATAATGGATAATACAATTTTGAGTGCAAGTGTAATCAAGAAATAAGCCTAGACCTCAAGTTGTGAAAGTGAAAGACCTTAGGCAATTACAACAAGAATATTGAAAATGAAAGAACAAGTGTTTGCTTAAGTGTATCTCTTGTTGTGTTGTGTATATTGGTTATCTTGTTGCTCCAAGACTTCCTATATTTATAGGAGATGATTGATCATGGATAGACTCCTCTTGGGGATTGAAAATCCACAGAAAAATACAATTGAAATCAAGAATATATCTGTTAGAAATCAATCCCACAAATTAAGGAAAATATGTCTACTGTCAACGGCTAGAATTTTGCTGTCAAAACGGTATGGCGACCGGTCGCGCAAAAATGAGGAAAAGTTGAAAACCTTGAAATTTTACACAGGGTGACCGATCGACTAGGGGTCTGACCGGTCGACCCCTGTGCAGACCGGTCCCCCTCATTATTTTGCGAAACAGAAGAATAGCAAACGCAACAGATATCGGTCGACCTAGGACAACCGGTCGATGGCACCGGTCGGCCTCTAGGTCGACCGGTCGACCTCCTCCTTTTTTGTGTCCATCCCATTTCTATTTCTAAAAACAACTCCAGCTACGGGATGCCCGATAGGGCGACTGGTTGGCCTCAAAATAGAAGTGTTGTCCAATTTTTGTCGAAAATAAACTTCAAGAAATACTCCAAAAAATTAGTAAAAATATTTTATATCGATCGGGAGTATTTGGACAATATTTTAGAAACATTGTTTTGGTGTAAAAACACATTAAAATAAAATCATCAAAATCATGATAAAAACATTTATCAAACATGTATCACCCAACACGTTAAAAGAATTACGTGTTTAAATACCCGAAGTGGATGGTTCACCCTCCTGGCCTCCTTAGGGCCAGTACTCCTCTGCGTAGAATGAGCTTTCTGGGACTTAACTTGAACCCGAGTTTCCGAAACTACTTCCTTACTCTTGTTAGCCAGAATCTTACCACGATTCCCCGTTCTAATGATAGATCATCCACGAACCGGGCTCTTATCAGTTTGAATAATGTCAACTTTTTTTGTCGCATATTGATGGCCACAATTCGTAATATGATGCCGAACAATCCGACAATTGATGCAAAATTCCGGCAAATTCTCATAACTGATCGAAACAATAGAGCAATGTCCCACCCTTTCAACCATAGTAAATTCACGAATGCATTTATTCAAATCAAGTTCAACTAACACTCGAACAAAATGTCCCACCTCTCTGGACAACGAATCGACCATCAATTTGGATCGGATTACCTATCACACTTGTAATCTTTGTAACCAAAGAAGGATGTCAATACTCGATACTTAGTTCATAAATCTGAACCCAAACTTGTGCCATAGAAGTATTAATTTTATAAGGATTGAAATCTGGGATCCAATTAGTGATGCGAATTGACCCGAATTCAAATTCCATGAAGTTTTAATGAAAGCACGATTACGGTGAGCTATATCATTAAATTGTAAAATAAAATAACCCTTACCTAAGTGGTAACAATCGCCAAGCATGTTGAATTCTCCAAACAACATGCAATTTTGATTTGAGCGTCTCTAACGTGCACGACTTTGCCCTTTTGGAAGTAGGAGTTGTTCGATTAATGAATGTTGTAACTCCATTTATGCGTTGAAGATAAATCTCTTCATCCATCGTTACTTTAATAAATATCTCCTTTCTTAAATGGAAAATCTCGTTTCTTAATCGTAATTGCATCCTCCCCCGAGTGCACTATTTTTACAATAAAAGATTTCTTAACATTCGTTTCTTGAAAATCTGGATACGTTCTTGGGTGGTTCTTGAGAATCTTGGAAGCGTGATCAATATGATGATCCAAAACTTGAGAAAAAAACATGTAGAATGTAATATCATTAATTTAGTAATGTTGAGTAAGAAAATAATTAATAGTCAACTTTTTATACATTATTATGAACCATTATTAGAGGATAAATATTCATATATGGATGGGAGTGGAGTGGGACTCGGACTCAGTATAATCTTCAAATTTTATTGACGCACAGGAAGAACAACCTTCAGCTATTTTTGTAGATAGAATGAAAGTGCATTATTTACACAATAATGCAAATATATCTTGATATGATTCAATATGAACATAATTTTTTTACATTTTTTTGTGATAACCCCTTTCTTATTTCAGAGTAGGAAAGCAGTATATGACGTACCAATTTCAAAGGCCATGGCGATATTAGTGAGTATATAGAAGTATTTACTTGCTAAATGGAAACACATAATCATGATTAGGCTTAAAAAAAACCAAACTACATAATATTTGACTCGAGAATTATCATTAAAAGCTTGTTTGAATTCAATCCGTTAACATAAGCAAACCAATTTTGAAAATATTTTTCCGCTTCGGTAAGAATAAATTTCAGCTTGCCAACTCGATGAGTAAAAATAATATATATAATATATCTAACTACTCGAGCTTGATTATTGTTCGACTTGATAAAATTATTGGGTAAATTTCTGGTAGAAGGTTTCTGTTTAGAAGAAAATGATTGGATATAGTGTATGGTTTAAGTCGAGGCCTGATTTCTAATCAGTCTCCGCAAGACGAAAACGCCCCGTATACTAGTGCTTACGGTTTCGACGCTCGCCTCTAAGATACAACGACTTTATTCAGTTCAGGTTAGCAGCACAGCAAAACCGAAACAACAGCGAACAACAAGTTGTTCTTAACTTTCAAGCTTTTGAAGGTAGGAATTCAATATGCTCGTATGATGCAAATGACAGGTTATTATCTGAGTTTTTCGTGTGTAAATTCATCTGCAGGGGGCGTTAATAATATAGGCAAGCAAGTGCCAGTATGGAAAATCACGTCTGTAGGCTCGAAAAAGCACATTATCACCGAACAGACGCACTTGCGCAGGAGAGCACGGCCTAGACGCACGGGCGTGCGCCAGCCCGTGCGTTGGTGCTCCAACCTTCTGGCCCAGTGCGACCAGACCCTTGACGCACGGCCGTGCGTCTGCCCGTGCGTGTGGGCGTAAACTCTCGGCAAATAGCACGACCCGACGTCGGGTCGTGCTACCGCCCGTGCGCGAGGCCGAAAGTTCCCAGTTGGAAATCTTTTAATTAATTATGAAAATTAATTAAATCCTATTTAATTAATTACAAAAAATAATTAAATATTTAATTTTAAAGGTTTTTGGTCCAAAAAGAATAAGGGCCTTGAAGCCCAAGCCCAAGCCAAGCCCACCACGGCTCGCGACCGGACCTCGACCGGGCCGGCCGAGGCCGGCCGGCGGCCTGTGCCGCGCGTGATTTGAACCAAACCCACAAGCATGTAGGTCTTCACCCCTTTAAAAACTTGAGTGCCCCTAAGGGCCCAAACCCATATGTCCAACTTGGGATAAATAAAGTGTGCAACTTTGCCTTCTTTTTCCTATGTGGGATGGAACATCTCTCCTCCCCCACATTTTCCATTTTCCATACCATTTATTTGTATTAAGTGGCTAACTTCTAGCATTAATTTCTTATTCACCCGGAATCGGTTTTGAGAAATTCCAAATGTTATTCTCATCTACTCTCTTAGTAGAATTTTTATAAATAATTTAATTTCATTTATCACAAATGAAAACCACTTAATTAATTGGTCAAAATCGGGTCAACACCCCATTTATCAAAGACCAATTCCAACAATCCCCCACATGAATGAAATTAATACATGCATGTATACTGATTAAGAAAGTCTCGGCGAATCGTTATTGCATCGAGGATAGGTAGCTTGTGGCTTTGAACCTTCCTTAGTAAAATACTATCGGTTCTTATCGGCCGCTAGTGACGCGATGTCTTGAACTACTCAAATTGTTAGGTGTAAACTAAGACAACAATATTTACACAATAACAACTCTAACACTTGTTGTTCTCACGTTGTGTCCATTTCGGCCCTGGATCATATCTTAGATTCATAAGTGTTTCTTTTGAAGCGGCCATTACTTCTCACATATATATGTGATCTCCTATTGAAGAGTTGTGACGCCCGGGGCCGAAGAGGCGGGAGTGATCGGTCAAAAGTGCAAGAAGGCACGGACAAGGAGCGGCTCTTGCGGGGCTTCAGGCGGAGGGGGGACATGAATGAACCGATCACACACCCGAAGAAGAGGAAATTCTGAGACTGTGTAGGTATGGGACTATACAGTTGAGGAGTGCTTAAAAGATTTGATAGGTACTACTCATATCAACAAGATACATCTTCTTTTCTGGTGCTCATCTCATAAAAACTCCGAAGTTAAGCGTGCTTGGCCCGGAGCAATTGTGGGATGGGTGACCCCCTGGGAAGCTGAGTGAGGACACAGCGCGCTGGAAAGACTTGTGTTGGTTTGTGGGGACAGTCGTCGATCTGGAAGGCGGGTCGTTACAAGAGTATCCTGCCATACTCCACCTTTCGGTATAGGAATCATTAAAAGTCTTAAACTTAACCTCACCACATTCAGCATGTTTACATTCACTTGGATGTATCGAGAATGAGCTAAAACATTTTCCAAGTGTTCAGCTGAACATTCATAACTTAGTTGTCCCATTGAACCAAGGTCTTTGGATCTCCAATTCACAAGGTTGGGTTACCGCTATGAACATTCTTTAAGTTGTGAATTTTAAACCCATTCCCCTTAACAATTTATACAGTTGATCTCGATTTATGCCTTTCGTAAGCGGATCCGCAAGGTTTTCCTTTGACTTCACGTAGTCAACCGAAATAATCTCATTCGAAATCAATTGTTTATTGGTATTATGTCTACGACAAAACGCGTCGGACTTACCTCTTTTCCTTTCCAAGAAAAAGATACTTTTAATAAATACAACATTTCTTGATTTAATGATCGTACCATCACTTATATCATAAATGCCGAATTTATTTCATTCGTTACGCTTCTTTTTTTCAAAGCACCCCCACATTTCAAGGCAATCTCCTTTATGTGGTTTGCTAAAAAGAAATACCTTGTTTGTTTATGTTTCCAACAACCTATTTCTATTTTCCAACTATTCATAAAAGTGGAATCATGTTTGTCCATAAAATTTCCAATGGAAATCATCATTTTCATTTTCTATTTTTCACATAAAACAACATCTCAAACCTATATACTACCCTACATCACTTATCAATAACTATTCTCATATTTTAACCTAATTATATATATGGGACCCACCACTATCAACTTTATCTACTTAAAATATTACTATTTATAAATTATATCTATTTAATGGGATCCACCAATTACAATCTAACAAATATAATATTATATATTCAAATTAAAATATTAAAAGTAGACCCCACTACCATCAACTTTTCAATTATATTATATACATAAAAGAATATTTGAAAATTACTCAACCAAACACAATCTCATTTCCAACTCTACATAAAACACATTTCAATTCATTCATCCAAACATAATCCCAATTTCCACACGAAAACCAATAAATTTTTAAAATTCTATTTCCAACTCCATAAACTGGAAATGTACCATGGAAACATAAACAAACAGGCCCTAAAGCTCCCCTTTCAACTTCTGATATCTTGTTTAACACAAGATCATCCATAATTCTTATGGCTCTCGACCATTTTTTATTTTATTTTGTTAGAACATTGGCCCGACAATCCAGTTAGAATCTCGTTCTACCAGATTTCAGATCTTAGTTCCAACAACTCCATCTTTTACAAGGTGTGTAACCTTTGATGTTATCACATCTTTAGTAAGACTTCAGATTCAACTTGTTACGGTGTCTGCCTTTAGTGTTACAACACTTTCGACAACACCTCACGCAAGTGTGTTTTCAGTGTTTACAACACTTTTGGCAACACCTTCTATTACATTTAAAAATGCAACAGAAATTCCACTGGTGTTCCACAAAGTATGATCATACCCCCACATTTGCCGATTTCCATTCAGAATCCCAGTTGTCTTCCTCAATCCGAAGTCGAACTATCAAATCCCCAAGCCCCATTTCCTTTCGCTTGTGCTTGAGGTAGTTCTTAAAATCTTTCCACGATGGCGGGAATTTTTGGATAATCGCAGCCACTTGAAAGGACTCGTCCAGAATCATCCCTTCAGACACTAAGTCATGTGGTATGATCTGAATTTCTTGCACTTGGCTAATCACCGTCTTGGTGTCAACCATTTTATAATCCAGAAATTTACCAACTACAAATTTCTTTGCACCGGCATTTTCTATTTTATATTTCTTCTCCAAAGAGTCCCACAACTCTTTGGACGTTTTGAACGAACTATAGACGTTGTACAAGGTATCGTCTAGTCCGTTCAAAATATAATTCCGACAAAGGAAATCACTGTTATGCCAAGCATTCACGGCGATTCTCCGTTCATTGTCGGATTCTTCATCACCAACGGCGGGGGTTCTCTTCACTTAAACGAGAGACCCCCAAGGTTGTCACGTAGAACATCATCTTCTGTTGCCATCTCTTGAAGTCGGCACCGGAGAACTTCGTCGGTTTCTCACTATGAGCAGGAGAAGCAACCTTCGAAACTGGAGTGTACGATCCTGAAGCCATCGTCTTCAACAGAAACAAAATTTTCGTCTTGCGGTGACTGATTAGAAATCAGGCCTCGACTTAAACCATATACTATATCCAGCCATTTTCTTACGAGCGAAACCTTGCACTTAAATTTACCCATAATCGCAAGACGAAAATCATTTCATGTTGAGTTGTTGGGTAAATTTATGGTGGAAGGTTTCTGTTTAGAAAAAAATTGTTGGATATAGCGTATGGTTTAAGTCGAGGCCTCGATTTCTAATCGATCTCATAAGACAAAACGCCTCGTATACTAGTGCTTACGGTTCCGACGCTCGCCTCTAAGATACAACGACTTTATTCGATTCGGTTAGCGACAACAAAACGAACAACGAACAACAAGTTGTTCTTAATTATCAAGCTTTTGAAGGTAGGAATTCAATATGCTCGTATGATGCAAATGACAGGTTATTATCTGAGTTTTTCGTGTGTAAATTCATCTGCAGGGGACATTAATAATATAAGCAAGCAAGTGCCCGTGTGGAAAATCGCGTATGTAGGCTCGAAAATGCACATTTTCACCGAACAGACGCACTTTTTCTTGAGAGAGCACGACCTAGGACACGCACGGGCGTGCGCCCGGCCGTCTTGGGCCGGTGCTCCAACTTTGGCGGCGCACGACCGGGCGCCGGGCGTGCGCTGCCCGTGCGTGTGGCGCAGACTCTCGGCGAAGAGTAGCACGACCCGCGCGCGGGCGTGCTACTGCCCGTCTTGTGGGGCCGAAAGTTCCCGATTGGAAATCTTTTAATTAATTATGAAAATTAATTAAATCTATTTAATTAATTACAAAAATTAATTAAATATTTAATTTTAAAGGTTTTTGGTCCAAAAAGAATAAAGGCCTTTAATCCCAAGCCCAAGCCCAGCCCAGGCGCGACCCACTAGGGGTGGCAATTTCGACCGACACGATATAGACGATCTGAAAATGACACGAAAATAAGCGGGTTAGTGTATAACTTTAACGTGTTTGTGTCTTTATCGTGTCGACACGATAAGGACACGAAAATTCGTGTCGTGTTCATGTTTTATCGTGTTTACGATAGTAACCGACACGAACACGATAATAGTGACACGATAATGACCGCGACCACGAACCGCGATAAAGACACGATAATGACACGTTTACATTGCTAGGTAATGCGACGATAATGACCACAAAGACGAGCACGATAAGGATACGATAATGACACATTTACGTTAGTGACACGATAAAGACACGATAACCTGATATTTTGTATATTTATGTCGTGTATTTTCGTAAAAAATCGTGTCATATCGTGTAATTTGCTATCGTGTATTAACGTGTAAATCATTTTCTTTTTATTTTTGACTTATCGTGTCACATGTGGTCGTAGTCGTGTCGGAAAGCAGATCCTTATCGTGTCGCGTGTTCGTGTTTGCCCTTATCGTGTCGTGGTCGTTATCGTGTCGACACGAAATACGACACGATAACACGATTTGCCACCCTACGACCCACGACCGGGCCGGGCCGAGCCGACGGCCGCGCGCACGTGTTTGCTTTGAACCAAACTCACAAGCATGTAGGTCCTCACCCCTCTAAAAACTTGGGTGCCCCAAGGGCCCAAACTCATGTGTCCAACTTGGGATAAATAAAGTGTGCAACTTTGCCTCGTTTTTCCTATGTGGGATGGAGCATCTCTCCTCCCCCACATTTTCCATTTTCCATACCATTTATTTGTATTAAGTGGCTAACTTCTAGCATTAATTTCTCATTCACCCGGAATCGGTTTTGAGAAATTCCAAATGCTATTCTCATCTACTCTCTTGGTAGAATTTTTACAAATAATTTAATTCCATTTATCACAAATGGAAACCACTTAATTAATTGGTCAAAATCGGGTCAACACCCCATTAATCAAAGATCAATTCCAACAAAAATTTCGTTCAAGTTTGATTCAATTAATAATCAAGCAAATCAAAACAATATTTGAAGTTTGATAAAAATTCAAACAAGCTTGAACAATTTTATAGCCGTCTCTGCTTAATTGGTTTTTACCCTCAAATTTTTTTATTTTTATTTTTGAGATAAGTTTATACCCTCAATCCTAAGGGACCCCATTGTCCCACCTCTGGAGTTTCGTGGAGGTGAAACGAGGGATATGTCTCAACAAGTCAGGGTCTTGAACTCCTTTAGACTGAGTCACCACACAAAGAAATCCCCCTCCACCATGTTATCAGGTGGATTTGAGCACTCCCACGCTGCGGTCTTGGGTAAAAACTGACATTACATCACCCAAGCTTCTTTCTACTAAATATGCCCCTCAGAGCAAATATATAGCTTCTCTAGTTCTGTTGTAGGAGATGTGCGCAAGGGCAACCACAATATGTGTAGCTTCATCTACCGACAACCTAATTTCTAGTCTTTTAAGATCATATCCAATTATCCACAGCCGGATGGTCCTTATTTATAGTTATTTATTATCAAAAATTAAATAACGAAAATAATTCTTTTTCTCAATAACCAATTTATCCCACCGGAATAATCGAAAAAATTATATTTTTACCTTTTCCAACAAATGCTTTTTTTTAGAGATAATTACATAAACACCCCTGAGGTTTGGGGTAATTACAAAAAGCCCAGAAATTTTTGAAAATTACAAAAACCCCTTACGGTTTGATTCCGCTTACATCTTCCCCTTCATAAGAAAAAAACATTTCAGAAAACCAACCTGATATTTGTAAAAATATTATAGTTAACCCCATAAAATTTAAGACAAAATCAAACTAGAGGGTGTTTTTATAATTTTGAAACATCTTTGCATCTTTTTGTAATTAGCCCAAACTTTGGGGTGTTTTTGTAATTATCCCTTTTTTTATTATTATCCGACATCAGTTGTTGTTTGGCTTTCTGCTAGTTCTTTTATTGTCACAAAAGAGTTTACTGATTTTAAAGTAATATACATTCAAAAATTATTAATTTGTTTGCACAGCGTCAGTTTTTTTTTTTGAAAAAAATAACACTGTTATGAAGTGACGAAGTTTGATCAGGATGACAATAACATTAAGGAAAAACACGAAACTAAAAAAGAATGATGATTAGCCTTGAAATAGATCATATTTTTTTTTTGGTTATAGCCTGTTTTTGCTCCTCCATATTACCCGACGATATGTGATAAAAAACGAGACCATATTTTGGATCTGTGGGTCAATTAAATCTATTTAATTTAAATTTTTTGGAGTTGTTTTTCACTATAAGTTGTAAGTTTCTTCTAAATTCACTTTGATTCTGAAAAAAAAAAAACTATGATTTGAAACCTTATCCCAACATCCAAGTTTTTATTTTGAGGATAAATTAATAAATAATTTAACATAACATATAGTCTTTAATTACGTGATAATGCTGCTTTTGAGAAATAATGATGGCGCAGATCCGGTAGGGAAAAGTAAAAACAATCGCTTTAGTTTAGTTGTTTATTATAATTCAGCTTATGCACGGTTTTTTATACATTGAAAAGATAAATAAAAATAAAAACTATGAAAAGATAGTTAGGCGAAGAGATCCACATTATATGATTTCATCTTATCTTGGAAGCAAATGCAAATATTTTATTTTATTTTATGATTATTTTGATGTAAAATCTTGTAAGTTGGGTTAAGTTGTTAAAATAATTATGCGACCAAATTGACCTTGAGACTTTTCTTTCTTTCTTTTTTTTTTTTTTATATAACTCAAACTTTCGTGATTACGTCGACTACGCTCGAGACAACGATTCCTCCTCATTCATTGACGTACAACCAGATCCTCCTCGTGGTAAAGAGAACAATTATGTTCGACCCCCAATCTACTAATAACAATCTCTCCCGAATCGAACCCACACGGATGCTATTCAAGATGAGTTCCCACCAAATCGTCTTCACCTCAGCTCCTCCTCATTGCGACGTACAAACCGATCCTCCTGGTAAAGAGAACAATAATGTTCGACCCCCAATCTACTAATAACAATCTCTCCCCGAATCGAACCCACACGGATGCTATTCAAGATGAGTTCCCACCAAATCTTCACCGGCTCGCATATGCCCTGGGAGCAATTTGATGGAGCAAGGAGATAAACCCTGACCTCCACCCCACAAACAATTTGATGGAGCGAGGATTTGAACCTCGACCTCCATCCCACATTATTTGTGGTGCCCAAAGGGCTAAGCCCACCTGGTTACCTTGAGACTTTTCTATAATATATGATAATAGTTAACTTGTTATTATTTAATCTGAATTCATTATTAGTTTTGAAAAAGAATGCTTAAATATATTTGGAGTAACTTTAAATAACTAGACTGTTAAGGTGCGATTGGATATGCTTTCATTTTGAATTTTTTTTTACGCTAGAGAATAATGAAAAAAACATTCTGATGAAAGTTTTTGGAAAATTTTGAGAGTATGAATGGATATGTAATAATGAAAGTTGATTTGATTTAAAAATAGTAAAATAATGATTAGATGTGATTGGTAGTTAGAAATGTGTGAGTGAGTGAATAGTGAAATTTGTATGGGGAATGTGTAATAATGATTAGTTTTTTGTGAAAAAATGTGTATATGTGATTGGTGAAAGAAAAAATGAAAAAAAATGAAAGTGAGAAAATAATATATTTTCTGAAAATTTTCATAAACAATCGCTTGTTTGGTCAAAAAAAATTCTTCGGCGGAACGAAAAATAAAATCTCGCTCATATCCAATCGCAGCCTAAGTCTGTAATTGAACGACAGACCCATTCTTGAGAATTGATTTTATGAGGAAAAAAGTCAAAAATAATTCAGAGAAATGAGAAATAATTCAAAAATATTAATGAGATTTTTCTTTAATTTTGAAATTGTGTTTGGTGAGTAGTTTTACTTTTATTTAACAAGTAAGTTATATGGTGGTTAGAATTGAGGGAATGTTTTCTTTCGGTTGAACAAAAATGTATTTGGTTCACTTATTCCACCAAAATAATTTTTTTTTATGATGCTCAAGTGGTATCACTAACCTTTATAAGGGTGTTAACCAGTGTTCGAACCCTATATTTTTCAGTTTCTTTGAAATTTATCTCCTCCCTACAACCAGTACTCTCAACTAATTAAAAAAAACCAAAACAATATTTTTAAATTGTTTTATGATATATATATATAAAATTTATTATTTAATTTAAAAACACAACATATGACATGAAAAATATTAATGGGACCTTTCTCACTCTGCAGAACCAGACATGATATAACATTTACAAAGTATATATTACAGGCTTACAGCTACTATACAAATCCTTTCCATCTAAATTACAAATTAAACAATTTTTTTACTTTCATTGTCTCCTCGTTCTTCCAAAAAACTATACTTCAAATCAACAAAAACATAATCAGACATATTAATTTATGGAAATATGTTTGGTTAGTAACCGATACATGACTTTTTCAAAAATATATTTATATATAATGATGATATTCAATATGATAAATTTTATTTATAAAAATGGTGTTGGGTTGATTGATTTTTGCTATTTTTTTAGGGAACTAAGATATTATAAATTAAGAAACCATATCCGAAAGTACTAAATCCGCCAAGTGATCAGGGACTTCCCCAATCCTTGGTTCGGAACCTTCAAGAGCGAAAGAAAAGTGAGTTAAGTGGTGGGCTAGTGTATTTCCCGACCTCTTAACATAACTAGGACTAACAAAATCAAAACTAGGGAAAAGTGAAATATTTCGGATACTATATTGCCCAAACAGAAAAACCCTCCGACTTTTTGCGCAAGCGGTGGATGAGATTGATGTTGTCCGATTCTACCACAATGTTCTTTAGACCCAGTCTCGTGCGAGCAGCATGTCGTCTCTACAAGCAATTGCTTCCGCGATGGCTACGTCATACTCCGTTGCATACACCCTGGACACCGCACAACAATCTGCTCGTGTGATCCCCGATTGCAACTCCAATCCCGACCCTTCCCCTTCTAATAGATGCATTGGTATTGATCTTAACCGACCGAGATCTGGTGGAACCCATTTGTCCGGCAAACTGATTTCCGTCAGTCTTCCTTTTTCAGCGAGGATTCCTGCTCGTGCTCAAGGAGTCGAGAAGTAGCTAATGTGAAATATGATTGGTGATCCCGTGTTCTTTCTCGAAGGTGACATCATTTCGTGCCCCCTATGCACACCACGTAAGCATTGTAAATAAAGCATGGCCATCCTTATCCCCCCCGTCCTGCATGATTCGAAAGATCCACCGCCTATAGTTCCTCGTTGTTGAACGGGAAGGAGGGCATTCGAATCGGTGATGCCGCTTAGAAGAATTCCATCCATTCTGCGATCCGGAGCGCATGCTCGATTGATTCATCCGCTAACCCGCATCGTTTACACATTCCATCAATGTCCATACCCCTTTGTCGAAGAGCTACCTTAGTAGGAATAATTCCATGTATGCATTTCCACACAAAAAGCTTCACCTTATTTGGCACTGACAAAGCCCAAAGCCACTTCCAAATTACCCCGTTAGTTCCGCATTTATGTTGGGGAGTGAGATACGTTCTCTTTAAGTGTCTTCGCCACCTTATACCCCGATTTTACCGTGTATCTGCCATCCTTGGAATAGTTCCACGTAAGCTTGTCCTCTTTTCTGGTCGAATAGAGAGGGATTTTTAGAATGGCCTTAGCCTCAGCCGGATTGAATAGTTGGGTCACCAAATTAGCATTCCAAGATCTGCCTTCCGCGTTCATGAGGTCAGAGACCCTCGAAATTGCCTCATCTTCAGAGGGCCTCGATTGGGGTCGAAACATAGGGCAGTCCGGAAGCCATGGATCGTCCCAAACATCAACTCGAGTTCTATCTCCAATATTCCACTGGATACCTCCCCAAAGAATCTTCCTACTCGTTACAATGCTTCTCCATATAAATGATGGATTATGGCCAATTGTAGTTTCGAGAAAGGTTTTTTGAGGAAAATATCGTTGTTTGAGAACTTTGGATAGAAGGGAGCTCTCGTTATGAATAAGTCGCCATCCTTGCTTCGCTAACATCACTTCATTAAAACACTGCAAATCCCGGAATCCCAAACCCCCTTCCGCTTTCGACCTACACAATGTACTCCATGCCTTATAGTGGATTCGCTGTTTTCTTCTCGCCGCTTCCCCACCAAAATCCACCGATGAGTGAATTCAATCAAGCAAATGTTGGCGGGGAATATAAAGCAACTCATAAGATAAGAAGGTATGGCTTGGGCAACTGATTGGATAAGGATCATCTTTTCCCTTTCCAATCTTTCAGTTTTTTCCTCACTCTGTCGACCACCTTCGCAAAAATCTCTTTCTTCGATCGTCCCACCACATCCGGAATGCCCAAGTAAATAACATGTTTATCCACTCTAGTCACCCCAACCGGTTAGCCAGCATCCCCGCAACTGTTCCCACTCCCCGAAAAGAGACTTACAATTTTCCAGGCTTATCGTTGGCCGATGCCCGCTCATATGCTTGAATGACATGTCGTGTTGAATCAATCTCTCTTTCATTTGCTCTTCCAAAGATAATACTATCATCCGCAAAGAAAATGTGAGATATCTCCGCCCTCCCAACTAATTCGATTCCATGTAGCCGATCTCCAAATTCCGCCTGCGAATTAATGAGGAAAAAACTTCTACACAAAAAAAAAAAAAATAGATAAAGAGAAAGGAGGTCCCCTCTGTCCGAGTCCCATAGATGGATTAAACAAGTACCCCTGGCCGTCCATTGAAGAGGATCGAAAAAGAGACCGAATTAACACACTTCATTATACGATTCACAAACTGCTAGGTATACCCATTTTAAGCATCACTCGATGTAAAGAAGTCCATTCTACTCTATCGTATCCTTTGGACATATCTAGCTTGAAGCAAATGATCCACGTTTTTTAGCTTTATTATGTTTCATGGAGTGAAATATCTCGAAAGTAAGAAAGGCTAGATAGGTCATATGTGTGTTCTTGGGTACGAAAAAATCTAGATAGCTTGAAAGCAAAGGATCTACGTTTTATCTCGAAAGCAAACGATAAAACCCTAGATATGTCATAGGTGTGTTATCGGATATGAAAAAATCTTTTTTTTTTTCGTTACGATAGATAAATTTTTTACTAAAAATATGATTGTTTACCAATAAATTTTTAAAAAATATACTATTAACTAACTCTCGCATTTTCTATCACCAATTACATCCAAGCATTTTTCTAAAAGGAACAAATTATTTTTACATATTCTTGTACAAATTTAACTATTGGCCCACCCACATATCTCTAAGTATCAATGATATTTCAATCATTATTTTACGATTTCTACATCAAATCAACTTTTTATCATTAAATTTTCATCTCATATCCACTTACTTTCAAAATCCATTAACTCATTTCAATTTTTTTCAATCAATTTTAAGTGTTATCTAGTAGAAACAAAATTTTCAAAATAAAACGATATCCAATCGATCACCTCCTGATTTGGGTGAATAAAACCTGTAAAAGAACGAACATTAGGCTAGTCGGGTGGACCCCCAAGTAACGCTCTTCAATGCTAAAGTCAGAAACAAGCAATGTATGGTCGCTACGAACTGAAGAGCAAGGTGAACATGTCTCTGTAGGTTGTACGTGCTACCCCCACGTGTCGGGATCGCCTAAACTTTCTTGTTATCGGATCAATGGTGAGAACTCGCGAGCAATCCCAACCGTGACTTTGGTCGGATCTGGTCGAATCCGGGTAGAAAACACTCGGATCTTCGGGCATATTTGTCTTTTAGCTAAATCACAAGGGTAGAATAGTAATTTCCACCTAATACATATCACTTGCGTAACGTCTTAAAGTTTCTCCTAATTATCCAACAAATATTAAATTTTCTAGGTAAAAATAATAAGAAACACAATTTCATAAATTAATTTGTCATGCAGCTATTTGATTGATTTAATT
The DNA here is from genome assembly GCA_016081115.2 of Rehmannia glutinosa. Classification (NCBI taxonomy): domain Eukaryota; kingdom Viridiplantae; phylum Streptophyta; class Magnoliopsida; order Lamiales; family Orobanchaceae; genus Rehmannia; species Rehmannia glutinosa. The sequence goes on along the minus strand of JABTTQ020002054.1, from coordinate 644,173 downwards.
AATTGTACTTTGATTGATTTGAGAGCTATTGCCCGCAAAAATCTTTTTTTTTTTTATACTACCAGCAAAATCTTTTGTTAAGTACCTGAAATTTTGTAAAGAAAATGACATAAAGGAACAAAAAATAATAATGACATAAAGGAACAAAAGCTCTAAAATAGTAAATTTTTACTCATATTACAAATTTGGAAGTTGAAAAGACGTATACATGGTGGTGCTAATGGTGTAAATATGGAAAAACATATTAAAATTCCACTTAACCGACCTCCATCACATTGATCATAAATTTGCTAATTAAATAGGATTTCTTTTTGTTGGGGTTAAAGAAAGATTTTGACTAACTATTTGTTAGGTGAATTACATCAAGGCCACTCAACTATAATTTGATATCAGTTTACCCCCTCAAAATATGAAATATACACACTGTCCCCTCTAACAAAAGAAATATACTATATATTATGATACTTTTTCAACGTATCCCTCTTCTCAATATTTTAAACAGCGAATTGAATTCAGATTAATCTAATAAAGTTATGTTGCTGAGTTTTATACTCATTTATCAAATTAAATATTTAATAAATAAAATTACCATACTATTTGATTGAAAGTAATAGTTTTCTTGAGAATCATTCAATATCATGTAGCATAATAATCAAAATCAAAATTGTAGATTTATAAAATTATAAATTTATATAGATCTAAATTATCTAACTGATCTAGTTCTAGTAGAATTAGAAAATTGGAATATAAATTATATAAATCTTCTACACAAGACGTTCACTATGAGGATAATTTATTCGATAAACAAAAAAATGAATTTTTTTATTTATGCTCAGTTTTCGGCTACAGTTAGTGATGATATATCTCATATATGCTATTTTTTTTTGCCTTGTGTAACTTTGAAAACGATAGTTTTTATTTAATAAAATCCCCTTTTGATTTGGGTGAGTAGAGTGACAACAAACATTTGGTTGAGGGGAAATTGAAATTCAAGTTATTCATCATGTTTTGCGAAAATAGTGGCAAAAATGCAAACTAGTCCTCTATATGTAGTATGTTGCAATATTAGTCCTCGAACTTTTGAGGTTGTGATTTTAGTCCTGTATATTTTGCTTTTTCCCAATATTGATCCCATAAGTTTTGAATTTGTGCAATTCTTGTCCTATAAGATTTAAGTTCGTATATTTAAAAAAAAAAGTTTTAAGTTGGTGAAAATTTGGTCCTAGAAGACTATTTCAACATTTTAATTATTTCAATATGTCATGCCAAAATATTAAATGTACGTAAAATCGGATAGTAAATATAGTATCAAAGCCCATGTTTTATTTACTTATGATTTAAATTTATTTATTATTATACTATAAATTATTAATGATGGGAGAATTTTAGAATTATAAACCTAAATAAAAATCGAAATACGAGTTCCACAAGAATTATTTCCTGTGGAAGTACAAAAGCATGTACAAATTTGACAAAATTAGTTATTTTGACTAACATGACCGAAATTTCCATAAGTAAAAAATACAAGACTAAAATCGCCAAACCCTAAGAATTACTAAACTCAAATTGCCGTTTTTGCGGAGGGACAAAATTGTTACAAGAAACAAACCACAACTTTAAAAGTTATAGGACTAATATTGAAACATCCTTATAGATATTGGACCAATTTTGCAATTTTCCTTAATATTAGTGGGATCCAGTGGTAAAATTTAGTGGGACTACCTAAAAGTTACCAAAGGAACACAGAAAGAGTGAAAAACAGTAATAAATAATGCAGAGAGAGCGAGCGAGAGAGAGAGAGAGAGAGAGAGAATGAGAGAGAGAGATTTTACTGATTTGAGACGGTGACAGTGACAGTAGCGAGTTTTGTCATCTCTCTCCTCCCATCCTTGTCCACCGAATACCCCTCTCCTGAGAATCAGAAAAAGCCCACCATTCTTTAGGGTTTTCTGCTTTTTTTTTTTTCTTTTTGTTTTTTCGAAAAAAAAAGTTCAACGTAGCAGCAAGTGGAGTTTCTCGAATTAAAGGAAAATATTTTGAGTTATTTTCTGTTAATCTACACATCAGTAGATCTCTAAATGCTTCAGGTACTTTACTTTTTAGCACATTTTTCTTGTAGCCCATCACTCTATTTAGTTATTTTTAATTTTATTTTAATGTTTTTACTATTTTGATGCTCCATTTCATGAATAAATCTGTTCTTTCCCCATGTTCTTCTGCAAATATTGTTTTTAAAGGCTAATGTATCATGTTTTCATTGTTTGTAAGCAAATGTTTTTATCTTATTTTTTTCAAGGAAATCTGGGATTTCTGTTTTCTAATATCTGCCAATTTAGTGATTTACTGTATGTTGATGTAGGGATTGAATATTTTATATTGGATTTGATGATTTTTAATTTTGAAAATATTATTCAAGAAAGTATTATTAATGTTTTAGGCAAGTGAGTAATTAGACTGATGACAATGGAAATCTTATCCTTGTTATCTTGTTTGGGTTATCCTGAAAAACAATTGCATATACTAACGTTGATTAGTTAGATTTCTAGAAACATTGTTTGTGGTTTTGCTCATATTATCCCCTGATTGTCCCTGGCAGGCACAAATGGTGATTATGTGGTCATAAATCTAGGAGTAGTTGAATCTTTTGTAATTTTTTTTTAGCCACTTGTGTTGTTAGAGATTTTAAGACTTCTTGAGATATGAATCTGTTCTAAAGTCGAGCGACTCACACCGCGATAATGGGTTCTTTTCGTGTAAATTGTGAAATAACCGAGGAAAAAGAAGAGCAGAGTACAAGCCGGCGACCTCAAACATTTCGCCTTAACAGAGATCAGCAGAAACCTCCGATTCTTAAAAAAGGATACAACAAAACTTTAGAAGATGATATCAACAAGCTTTTCGAAGCCGTCAATCTCAGATCATCCAAAAGTCTGGATCTTTCAGACACGCCGCGAAATGCTTCGAAGAAGCCAATGAGGGGTAGTGGTTCTAGTTCACCGGTAATTGGATTTTCGGAGCCCGTTTCTCTAAAACAGGCTCTTAGAGGCTTGTGCATTTCTCAGGCAGCAGAAATGGCTGCTATAAAACGATCGTCAATGCCAGCTTCTCCAAGAATTTCTGAAGCTGGGAAAATTACTAATATGTACAGGTCGGTCGTAGTTGAAACTGGCGAGCCGGGTGGGTCCCCACTCGAACGGAGAATAGAAATTTCTTTAGTGCCAGAAGAAAATAGCTCAAGTTCTTCGAATATGGTGCCGCGTTTTGGCGTTAAACCAAATGTAGAAAATATAGGACATAATTCTAGAGATTTTGATCGTCCACAGGCTGAATTTAGTGATGTTGGAATATGTCTAGTAGAAGGAGATAACGCTACGTGTTCGGCCAGTAAGCAGTCTCTGTGTTTTCAAGATTCTAATACAGAGTCGTCTATCGTGCATAATGACATCGTGCATAATGACATTTCAACTGTGTCGGAAATTGATGTGCAGTTAGTAGGAAAAGGTCTAAAGGAAGAAGACTGCAGTTTAGTTCCTGTTCTTCCTCATGATAAGGCTTTTGATAATTTCTCAAAGCGAGACGAGAAAGTTTCTGGCTCAAACAAGGTACCACCAAGTGTTGCAGAAAAAGCTGCACCGAAGCTAAGACGGAAATCGAGGTTACAAACTGTATCTTCGTCCGGTGCGGTAAAGGCAATAAAGATGTGAATTCCACGAGAAACACATCGCGTGCAGTCAAACCAGTAATCAGAAACAAGAATCTCATCATAAAGAAACCAAAGAAGTTAGCGGTACCAAAAGTTGAGATTTTTGAAACTTCTCATGAAGTAAATAGTGTTCACGACAAAAATTCTGGACCGTTGATCTGCCAGAAGTGTCAGTGTTCTTTGAGGGACACGAGTGAAAGTTCTGGAAAACCGGACTCAATTCCAACTGTTAAAACTAGCATGCTCTCCAAATCCAGTGAGAAAGCGGATATCTCTCAAAGTTCGAAAAGCAGTATTTGTGATTTTAGTAGTAGCACCACTAGCCTAAGTGACGAGAGCAATATGAGCGGGTCAACTTTCAGCAATAGACCGCACATGTCGAAGGACATGAGATGGGAAGCAATCAACCATGTAAGAAAACAATACGGGTTTCTAGGGCTGAGTCACTTTAATTTACTGAAGAAACTTGGTTCGGGAGATATTGGTACGGTTTATCTTGCTGAGTTGATTGGAATGAACTGTTTGTTTGCAATAAAAGTAATGGATAATGAGTTCTTGGCAAGGAGGAAGAAGATGCCTAGGGCCCAAACTGAAAGAGAAATTCTCAGAATGCTGGACCACCCGTTTCTCCCGACGCTTTATGCTCAGTTTACATCAGACAATTTATCGTGTTTAGTTATGGAGTTTTGCCCGGGTGGAGATCTACATGTCCTCCGACAGAAGCAACCCGGGCGGTATTTTCCTGAACACGCTGCAAGGTATAAGAATTTAAGATCTATATTCTGAGTTAGTTTTATGCTTTGCATTGTGCATTAGTAACAGCAATGCATTCATTTAAAAATGCGACAAAGTATAAAAAGAAATTAACGCACCTTAAGAAAGATTGTGGAAAGTGGTACGATTTGGATTTTTATGCATCGGAATATAGCAAAATAAACTCTCAACTTTAGTATTAATAACATCCTGATCGTAACAGATTAGTTGCAAATTTTTATTCAAGTGTAGAACCTTTGTAGTCTGAATTGAGATTTGTTATGTTAAAAACAAGGAACTTATTTGAATTGACGCTAAAAGATATCAGATGAATTAAGTTAATGGGTTTTAAAATTTAAAACCGAGAGTTATTTGGTAAGACTTGTAATTATACTTGTGAATTCCTTCAATTTCTGACAACAGAGGAATATATTTCTAATTGATCTGAACTCTGCCTGGTTATACTTGTCATATGAAGTAGTATTGACCCAAACTACATCTATAGTTATGGATGAAGTAAACTTTTTGGCGGGGTAAAACGGAAAACCATCTGACCTTGTAACCTGTCAAGTTAGTATTTATAATATATTCATCATGCTTCTATCCTTTATGGTTGCGTTCAGGGCGTTTCCTTCCCTTTCCAAAGCCGCCCATTTTTTTTTGAAAACTCAATTATTTATATGTATATTTTATTTTAAATATTAATTTTTAGTACTAAATATTTATTTTTTATTGATTTAGCCCCCCCAAAGTTACGGGTCTAGCTCCGCCCCTGGTTGTGTTACTTTTCTTGGTCCCATCTTTTATTTGACATTGCATTCTTTTAAATGTCAAATTGTCAATGTCTGTTGTTACAGTAAACTGATCGATCAGTTTCTCTGTCTCTGTATGAGTATAATTTACTAATAATAAAATAAACTGATCTGTATGAGTATAATTAGATTTAGTAAACTGAAATAGATCTAGGATGACCGGGAATGTATAAATTATGATCAGAGAAACCATTTGAATCATCAGTGTGTAAGGAGCACAGTATACATGCTCTGGGAGTCAAGAAACCGTGCTTTTCAGCCTTGGAATGTTGGCCTTCATCTCTATTATACTGGATGAATGGAACTGTATAAATGCTCATGCCATCGTTTGAATGTTCCTTTGAAATTATAATTTTCCTACGCTTTTGGATCAATTTCCTCTCCGTTTTGCTCTTTGTAAGGACTAGAGCTGTCAATTTTGGCCCGGCCCTGTAAAGTGGCCGGGCTGGGGTACACTTTCTTAGGCCCGATATGAGATGGACTTCTTTGGCCCGGTAGGCCCCGTTTTTTTCATTTGTATTTTCATGGTCTGGGCCGGAATAGTGACCCGAGTTAGCCTTTGGCCCGCCCGACACATTTTTTCGCCCGGCCCATTTGACACTAGGACTTCACTTAATTAATGGTACCATTTGATATGAAATCAATCTAACACAGCATTTTAACCTAAGAGCACACCTCGGGAAAAAAAAAAGGCGAAAAGTAGAACTGATTCATCTTTGTTATGTTAAGCTGCTGTATATTCTTTGCTTCTAACATTTTCCTCTTGCAGATTCTACGTTGCTGAGGTCCTTCTTGCACTTGAATACCTACACATGCTCGGTATCGTCTACCGCGATCTCAAACCGGAAAACATCCTCGTCCGCGAAGATGGTCATATCATGTTAACAGATTTCGACCTGTCACTTCGATGTTCTGTTAACCCAACTCTCCTCAAATCATCTTCACTTAAAATCGAGCCACCTAGGATCTCCGGCCCATGTGCAGGATCCAACTGCATCGACCCTTTCTGTAACGGACCTTCATGTAAAATGTCATGCTTTAGCCCAAGGCTTTTACCCGCTACAGCAAAAGCCAGAAAGCTAAAAGCTGAAGCTGCAGCCGCGGCTCAGGCTCGATCGTTACCTCAGCTCGTAGCCGAGCCGACGGAGGCACGGTCCAACTCTTTTGTCGGGACCCACGAGTACTTGGCTCCCGAGATTATTAAAGGCGAAGGGCACGGGAGTGCCGTCGATTGGTGGACTTTCGGTGTGTTCCTTTACGAGCTTCTTTACGGGAGGACGCCGTTTAAAGGCGCGGATAATGAAGAGACGTTGACGAACGTGGTGTTGCAGAATCTCAGGTTTCCCGATTATCCGATCGTTAGTTTTCAAGCGAGGATTTGATCAGAGGGCTGTTGGTGAAGGAGCCTGAGAATCGGTTGGGGACGGAAACAGGAGCGGCTGAGATCAAACGGCATTCGTTCTTTGAGGGTCTGAATTGGGCGCTGATACGATGTGCGGTCCCGCCTGAAGTTCCGGAGGTGTACGATGTTGAAGTATCGTCGTCTCGGGAGAAGGGGAAGGGGTATCTGGATTGTGGTGTTAATGGAGAGCAGTTAGAGTTCGAGTTGTTCTAGGGGAAATGTGTTTATGTGGTAAAAAGGTAATACTGCTATAATATTGCTGAACTTCCATCTTTGTAATATATGTATGTATCCAGCAAAATATGTGGTGTTGTAAAAGTTGCCACTGGTTATGACACTGGATATTCCACGTGATGGGGACGAAGTTAATACTATGAAGCAGAGAGTTCTCATTGCTTTGCATGCCTGTGTTTATTTTTAGGGATAATTACAAAAGACCCCTGAGGTTTGGGCTAATTAACAAAAAAACCCAGATATGCTTCAAAATTACAAAAAGCTCTCAGGTTTGATTCGGTCTTAAATTTAAGGGGGTAATGCGACGAAGCTACGAATAAGCGAACTACGAACAAAAGTAGTACGAAATTTCGCAAAGACACGTGAATTGCAATGAAAAGAGATAAATCTCAAATTTTTAATATCAATTCAACCACCCTAAACATAATAATAAAGCAAGTATTTATCGGATTAAACTTCTACCATAATAAAACTCATTATTAAAAACTCTTAAAAGATAATAAAACAATCTACTAAAATTAATCCTAATAAATATTTAGATACTTATCTCCATCATGAGGTGACTATAATATTGGATTTTTTAAAAATGTTTTTCCGTTTATGAAGGGGAAATGTAAGATAAAATCAAACCTAAGTTTTTTTTTTTTTTTTTTTTTTTTGGCTATTTTCAGAAATCAATGGGTTTGTTTGTAATTAACCCAAACCTCAAGGTTTTTTTTTGTCCATCTCTTTAATGAATTCCTAGGTTCGTCGTCCAGCCTTCCTTATCGAAAAAGGTATTGCTGTAACATTCATCTTTTGAAACCAAATATATTTAAGGCCGGAAATGTTGAAGCAAATCATATTACCTAGCAATTAAATTTATTGACGGCCGAGTTGGTCGACATCACATGCACCTTATCTAAATCAATTAAACTGTGTGGAAGAAATAACGGAATAATGATATTGTATTGCTAAAAGTCGAGCTCGGAACCTAGTCGGTTGTCAGCTGGATATATTTATTAAAGAGCTTTTAGTAATGTGTCAGAATTGTCTCAAATGGGTGTTATTTATATGTATACAATAAGTGAGATAACAATCATTATATCTACAATCTTAGTGGGACACTTGTCAACCCTCAGGTTCTACATGGCTTGCATATGACGTGGTGGTTATATGCTCATGAGCCCCATCTGGGCTGCCGTTGATTTTCCAACTCATTTTGTTAGCTCATCTTTTCAAAGGATTCTGGTCAACTATGACCTACTAGAATCCACTCTTTCTCGGTCGCTTGGGTTGGCTTCTCGGTTTATACTTGTGCGTGTCTTAGGTAAGACTGTCCAGTTCTGCTCGGTCATCATCGAAATGTACGATCAACTATTTATTAAAAGATTGAGAACTGACGTCTTGTCATTTATTATGTTAATCTCATCTTGGACATAAGATTGAAATTAGATCGCTATTTTTATGAAAGATTCAGAAGAATTGACACAACACCTACCATAGATGCATATGTAGATAATGTGGATGCTACACTAATGTATATATATTTGATGTACATTCATGACACGTGTCCCATTTTTTATAAAACAAGACATGTGTGCTTCATTCATACATATCATATACGTGGTATAAAGCATGGATACGAGTCCATATATTCAAGTCAAGCTAAAAACATCACGTTTCATTGAGAATTACATGATATATATTTATATGCTTTGCTTAATAATTTGTTGTTGGTTTAAATGGGAATTAAGAATGTAAGCTATGTACGATTTCATTTCCAAGGCCTAATTTCCATTTTTGCACTATTTATAAAGTGGAATCATTTGAAGATTTTTCATTGGAAATTACGATTTTATCAAACCTATAATTACAATTTTAAACTCTATACACAACTATACATCACTTATCAATCATTATTTTCATCTTTTCATCTAAATTATACTTGTGGTATCTACCACTACCAAGTACCAACTATATTTACTTAACACATTACTATTTTCAAATTATATCTACCTAATGGGCCCACCACTTACATGCTACAATCTCATAAATACGATACTATATATTCAAATTAAAGTATTAATAGTGGACACCATCATTATCATCTTTTCAAATAAAAACTATTTCAAACTAACTATTCAACCAAACATAATATCATTTCTGAACCTATATAAAATCCAATTCTCATGATTCATCCAAACATATAATTTCAATTTTCACACGAAAATAATAAATTCTCAAACTTCATTTTTCAACACCAGAAACTGAAAATGGACTATGGAAACATAACCATACAAGGTTAATTTAAGGTGATTTTTACCTTTTTTCATGATAATATTACCTAAAATAGAATTCAATGGGAATTATGACTATCAAAATATTATTGGTTTATATATGAGTCACTAAGCATAAGCCAACTTGAAGTACTCGTCTCAACCTATTTTCATTCATATACTATTTTAGAACACTAGATCTCATGAAATAATCGAGAGAGTGGACTGTATTGTGTGTATCTTAATGTCACCTAAGAAGAGTGGTGAAGATCATAAAAAATCCGCATTTGGACATGGCTCAAAGCGCGTTATAGCAATTCTTTTCCTTTTAGTATCTCGGACTAGTTTATAGTCCCAAAGAAATGTATTGAGCGTATTAACTTGAAGTGAACCGAGAACATGTATTCGGAGCCGTCCCGGGCGGTCGAGGCGCGCCGCCAAGACAGGGCCCCCCCCGGCGAGGGCCCCACCCCGGATTCTTTTTTTAAAAAATTGAATGTTTTAGAAAACAACTATGTACAATAAAGACTACACAATACTACATATTATTCTTTTGATACAGATTGGAACATAAATATGGAAAGAAAATCTTAATATGGTAACATTTGTACACATGTCAATCATTCGTGCGGTGAAATAGGAGATGAAACACCCTTGTGGAATAGAAGAGCTCGTCCGAGTTTTAAATGGAAAAAATAATCATTTTCATTCCAATCATAAAAATATACCCTTTTTAATTTTACTTCTAGACTAATCTAATTTCCAAATGATGTTATCATTTATTTTTATTTGTCATTTTTGCAACTTATAAGTATGATTTATTCTAATTTAAAAGTTATAATAAAGTAAACTAGAGGATAATTTCGGCAAAAAATACTAAAAAAGAATAAATAAAAGATTAACTTACTAACAGTAACTAGTGGATGAATAATAAAAAGAATAGATCAATTATTAAATGTAAAAAAAATTGAAATTCTTAAAATTAGGTGGCGGACGAGCTCTTCTATTCCACAAGGGTGTTTCATCTCTATTTCATCAGACGGATGATTGACATGTGTACAAATGTTACCATACTAATTTTGAAGCATAAATCAAGCCTAAATTGTGGGATTTTAATATGGTAACATTTATACACGTGTCAATCATCCGTGCGGTGGAATATGAGATGAAACACCCTTGTGGAATAGAAAATCCCATCCGTTTAAAACTTTATCATTTCTCTATATATTTATAGATTTTTGGTAACTTATTACTAAAATGTATTACTAGTTAAAAGCTAATGAAGTAAACCAAAAAATAGATGTATTATTCAACATGAAACTTAAAAAGGAATAAACAAAAAAATATTTTACTGATTCTTTTATTATAGTAAGTGTTATTATAATAACTTTTTATGAATGAGTATAGAAAATAAATAAAGTACATTATACAATATAAGTTTAGTGAAACACTCTTAGGGCGTCTCTAGTAGTGCTGGAGAGTAGCACTGGCGCTATTTGTGCACTCCAGCACTGTGTCTCTTTTTGCTCTATTTTGCCATTCTGCTATAGTGTTGCGCTACAAATGACGTTGCACTGTAGCAATGCTACTTTTTTCTTTTTTCTTTTTTATACTTTTTTTTATTTAATTTGTTATTGATTTACTTTAATTTAAATACTATTATATTTTAGTTAATCTAATAAAATATAAATACTCAAATTAATTCAATCATATTTGATAATTTTTAAATAATGTAATATGTGGTTTTATGATTTGTTATTATAATTGTGCATCAATTTCAATAAATTTATGTTTTTTTGAATTGTGTAATTTTTAAAATAAAATATTTAATAAATATTATATTAAATAAAATTACTTATGTAATATTTTTATCAATTATAATGTAATAAAAATTAATATTAAATGAATAAAAGAAGGAATTTTACGAATATTTTTTTAAATAAGCAGAAAAGTAGTGCGAAATCTTTGGAAGTGGAATGCGTATTCTACATTAGAGTAGTGCAAATTTTACATCAAATTAACGCAAACTACCTGGAGATGATCTTAAAATTGGGAATGTTGTTGGGATTTGCTCATCACTTGTAAGAGCAACTACAACGGACGTTATTATAGGTGTTATAACATTGCAATAACATTCTTAATCGTTGGGAGATAACCAAAAACGCCACCTGAAATAATGCGTTAAAACTTTTAACGCGTTCAATGAGAAAAGCAAAAAAGAAGCAAACTCTGCAGGCGTAGCAAGTGAGGTGCACGGCGAGTTCTTTTTGCTAGTGCGTGTCATGTACATGCTATAAAGGCATGTTTTGGTGATAAAATGGTGGGACCTATAGCCGCAACTTGACAGTTTTTTTGCTTTTCCCTTTTTTTTTTTGTATTTTTGGTTTTGCAATTCAGATAAATGAGTTTGTGGATGGACCCACAAATAATAGGTGTAATGACACAACTATTGCGATGGTGTGTTATAAAAGAGGTGTGTTATTAGATAAGTGATGTGGCAAGTGGATCCTCACAAATAATGGGTGTTACCATTGGAGTTGCTCTAACAATTTAAAGTGTTTGGTGTAAATTATATGATGAGTTACACTAATTATTGAGCAAATCAAAGAAGTGTCCGAAGTTATGCATTATGATTTACTGTAATGGTAAGAACAATATTGAATTGTTGAAGATGTAATACATCATTTGGCTTAAGATGAATGTGCCATTTGAAATTGTACGATACTAGAATAACACTCGTGTGTTATACGAAATCATGTCAAAGATAAAGTTTTAGTGTCACAAATTTATTTGTAATAGTTAAAAAAATCCAAAATACTAATTAGAAATATTAAAAAATAAATCCAAAATTTAGAAAAGTATCATACAAATAGTACTTCACTTGATTCAAAATTTTTTTGTAAACTACATTATTTGTTATGGGGTGTTTGTTCATCTTTTCGCATTTTATTTTATGCGTATAATATAATATGATAAATTAAAAGATAATGATTTAAAGCATATAATAAATTAAAAGATAACAATTTTAAAATATAGTGTAGACATAATCCAAGTATAAAAACGTAGAAAAATTCCTAAAAATAGTAAAATATCTTTTAGAATCCAATAAAAATATATTTTTTTCATGAAAATGCTTGTTTTTCTCGCATTTTATATGAAACATATAATATAATAATTTAAAAGATAACAATTAAAAGATAGCGTAAGTAGAATCTTTGATACCAACAAATTTAAAGGAGACAATAAATTAAAAGATAATAAATTTAAAATATAGTGTAGATAGAATCCTTGTTTTTTTAAATTTTTGCCATCGTTTAAATTTGTTATCTTTTAAGTTCTATAAAAAAATTCCAAGCATAGAAAATGTATAAAAATTCCTAAAAAATAGTAACGTATATTTTAGAATCCAATAAAAAATATTTTTTTCTTTTAAATTTGTTATCTTTTAAGTTCAATATATAGAAAAAAATTCAATCATGAAAACGTTGAAAAATTCCTAAAAAATAGTAACCTATCTTTTCGAATCCAACATATATATATATATATATAGCCATTGATTATATCCATTGATTAGAGAGAGAGAGAGAGAGAGAGAGAGAGAGAGAGAGAGACCCCGCTTATTTGAGATGTTGGGGATTTATTATAGCCATTGGATTGATATTTTGTATGGCTTAGATTAATCCATTTATTTTAGGCAAGTAGTTAATGCAGGATTTTTAGGGAGAGAGAGAGAGAGACCCCGCTTATTTGAGATGGTGGGGATTTATTATAGCCATTGGATTGATATTTTGTATGGCTTAGATTAATCCATTTATTTTAGGCAAGTAGTTAATGCGGGATTTTTAGGGGGGCAAATAGGTAATTTATATTATTTTAAGATTTTTAATTAGGGTCAAATCTGTCTTTTTATTTGAGTGTAGAAGATATGTTTTAATTTTTCTTTTTCGGTTCTCGAGTTTAAGGGGCTTCAAATCTTACCAAATCCAACCCAATAACCCCAAAAAAAACGCCGACTCCTTCAAACATTTTTTCTCACCTTCAAATACTCCATCTTCTCACCGTCTCACACTCCATCTTCTCACCGTCGTTGCGTATTACAACCTTCACACACGGCCACCCCCCATCCGTTGCGCCAAAATCGTAGGAGCCACCGCCATCCTCCATCGCCGAGACCCGCCATGAAGAATACCATCACGACATTGAATAGGGCGGTGACGGGGCCCGCAAAAAAAACAGATCTGCCATCGTACCATCTTTCTCCTCCATCGTTCGACTTCACGACGGTCCGATATTGTCTTGCTCGGATTTTATTTTTTTATTAATTACGACCTGGAGCAATTAAGACGATGGCGATGGTGTAACACCTAGGCGGTGGGTTATCATGGCGGCAATTAGGTTTCACACATTTTGTTTAAGTTATTGGTAGGTAATTTTAACTCAAATCTTGAAAATATTTTTAGAAGTAGTTTGTTTAGTTTCTATGGTTTTTATCTTTTGATTATTGGGGATTTATTGTTATAGGGTTTAGTTATCTTCGATTTTTCCTGAGATTTTGATTTCTAGTAATTTCATGGTTGGGTTTGTATTTTCGACTTTCGACTTTGACTTTTCTCGGATATTATTCTACTTTGTATTCTTAGTTGAGTTTTAGTGGTTATTTAATACAATTTTGATGTTTTATCACAAAGATAATTTTGTGTATGTCTTCAACATAGTTTAACTTCAATTGTAGTTGTATAATACAATTTTAATGTATTTGTCATCAAATGTTTGTGTAGTGTTAGAATAATTTCTTCAGTATTATGAAGATATTTTCTTTGTCTTCTTAATTGCGATTGCTAATTTGTGAAGATGGCTAGAGGACAACAAAAACGCAGCTTAATATTGGTGGTACGAGTAGTGGGGCGGGAAGCAAATGCTCGGCTAAGAAAAGGAGAAGGGGCGTCATGTTGTCAAGAATTTGTGAATCTTTGTATAATTAGTGCGCTTTTTTACAACGATATAGTATTAGAACATTGTATAATTAGTGCGGTTTCATCACAGTGCATAATATTACAATGATGTATAATTAGTGCGCTTTTCTTGTGTAATTAGTATTAGAATGTTGTATAATTAGTGCGGTTTTTCTGCGTACATAATATTCCAAAAATACTTGTTTATTCACTTTAACATTACTTTGTGTGGTTAAGAGCGTTGTCTTTGTATAAATGTCGAAATTTCATTGTACTATATATTTGTGTATTGAAGTGCATTTATTTTAAAATAAGAACGTGTTTAATCCTTCAAAATAATTTAGGATGATATACAATATACATACTAAGTCGATAAGAACGTGTTTAATCCTTCCAAATAATATTTTTATTCACTTTAATATTCTTTGTGTAGTTAGGGCATGTTCACCGTATAAAAATCGAAATTTCACCGTAATGTATATTTATTTCATTTGTGTATTGAATTGCATCCTACAATTTAGGAAACGTTGACTACATGGGTTCAAAATTTTCGGTATTATCCGCCATTTTTTGGGCTCTATTGGGTTTGATTTGGTAAAATTTTGTTGTCATTATTTTGTGTTTATCACTTCCTATAATTTAGGAACGTTTGACTTAGTGGTTGGTTATATTCTTAATTTGTCTATTATGCCCTTACTACTTATAATTAATAATTATTAATATAAATATTAGCCATTAAATCTGGACCCTTAATTGCAATATTTCAATGGCTTGGATAAATCCCCACTTTGTCTTATAAAAAAAGGTGTCTCATTTGAACCTTCCCTATATATATACACATATATATATATATATTTAAAAATGCTAGGTTTCTACATTTTATTTGAAATGTATAATAATATAATAATTTAAAATATAACAAACTTAATATATAATGTAGACATAATCCTTGAATTTTGGGTTATTTGTATCATTTAAATTTGTTGTTTGAATTATTTGTTCTTTTAAATTTGTCATAGGGTTGCCACATGGATAATTATGAACCCACAACACATG
The DNA here is from genome assembly GCA_016081115.2 of Rehmannia glutinosa. Classification (NCBI taxonomy): domain Eukaryota; kingdom Viridiplantae; phylum Streptophyta; class Magnoliopsida; order Lamiales; family Orobanchaceae; genus Rehmannia; species Rehmannia glutinosa. Next base: position 629,003 of record JABTTQ020002054.1, on the reverse strand, counting down.
TGTCAACTTTGTTTTTTCTTTTAGTATATAAGATAAATTAATTAATTTTAATTGATCTATTAATTATTTCAGCTTAAACAAAATTGTGTTCCTTTATGAATATGATGTCAAAAATTCCGCAAGAAACTAATTGAATATTCTCGAACTGTTTTTTTTCAAGAACCAAAAAGACTTCATCAATATTTATTAACTAAGAAGAAGTTGTGTTTAATAAAATGCAAAAAGCAGAATAAAAGAATGAAAACTAGGGAAAAACTCTGAATTAACACTGAAAGTCTTAAATCTGGTTCAAATGACAACAAATCTCTATATAGTAACTGCTTGCATGACCAATATAGAAGCAAACGACCAAGAATCTAGAGTCTCCTCAAATTTGCAAATCTAACAAATAAAATCTAAACTCGTCCGAACCAAGTCAAATAATCTTCATATGATCGGATAAAAATACACTGATAAGAGATGAGAGAAGAAAATTTCCACTCACAAAATAGAAAACAATACTCCCACAAAAGAAAAAAAACACTAATGCCATAAGTGTCCCCCCCGTCCCCCACACCCCACCCCAAACCTCAAATCCTGTAATGGAGGATGATGAGGAAAAGTAATGGGTTTTCGGGTCTTTGGTTTGAGGGAAGAGAGACGGCTAAAGTTTGTGCCATTTTTTTTTTTTTTAATAAGTATCATACATGTATGTTCAAAATTTATTATTAGATCATTTAATCCATTAATCAGTTTAATATACACAGTAAACTTCAATAATTTAAGACTGGATTAATTAATAACATTATTTAAATAACATTTTTGTCTAACATGCTAAATTTTATAATTCGTTAAATTTATAAGATAAGACATACACGAAAATTTATATAAGCCCCATGCAATATATAAATTAATAATTCCGTAATATATATTACATTTATTAATCTATAAAGATTTAATAAAAATAACTCAATTATTATTTATTTCTTGTTGAAATTAATATTTAATGTCACCTTGAATCTCATTTCCGACTTTTTGTTAAGGTAATTATTCAATATCATTGTTGTTGAGCTTCCTCGATTATCTGCTCGCTAGTCTAACAACTCTGCAGTTGTATAATATCCATAATACAAGAATGAATTATTTGATATTTTATCTGATGAGAAAAAAATAATTCAAAATTTTGCAATTTTTCAATAGTTTGAAGATGAGCTGACATTTATCCTCAAGCAAATTTCTTTTCTACAAGCTATATTTCTACAAAATAATATATTATTAATTTATTATTTAATATTTTATTAAATTAATAGATTTTACCAAAATTATTAATTTATAGAAACTTAACCTATCACTTTTTTTATAATTAATAATTATCATACATAAAATGTTCAAGTTTTACTATGTGACTGTGGTTTGGTGCTCTCTCTCTTCAAGCAAGGCCAAATTTGATAAGGCAAAGGACAGCTGAAATAGAACGCCAGACAAATACAGATATTTCCGTCTCTTTTACAATCGAAAATTGACAACAGTAATGGCGTCCATGGGGCAAAACCGGTACTCCGATGACCTCTTAACTCTCATATGCAGCGAATCAAACGGTTCCAACCCGGATGAAGACCCCGACGAGGTTATAATTTCAACGGCCGAGATCAGTAGCTGGGACTTGCCGTCAATTCTTGCTCACAAAGTCATCAAGATCAAAGCCAATCGCAGCAGGCAAATGAAATCAGCTCAACTCTCAATTCAACAATCTAAACTAGTTAAATTAAATTTAAGCAAAACCAAGTAAAGTTTGTATAAGCTTTTCTTGTTTTTTATTATAAGGAAATCTAATCGTATGTTTAAATTCACAGGCTCATTGAAGAATCCTCCTATTTCCGTGGACTCCTTTGCGGAAGTTTTAGGTAAGTGATTTTTCTTTAATGAGTTATAAATTCACATTTTACTTGAAACTTTTTTGTCTTATCATTTAGTGATGCTGTGTTTCTGCATCGTTTCAGTGAATCTAGGCTTGGTTCTATATCAATACATTGGAATATGGAGTCGTTTGTGAGTGTTTTAAGGGTTATATATGGATGCTACGTGGAAATTTCCTCCGATAACTTTATTCCTCTGAATGAGGTATAGTTTTGTTCCTTTTTTATATTTACTGGATATATGGTTAATGCAAATAATATGCCCTTTTTCTTATCCGTGGATGTTTGTTTAGAGTGTTTCTCGAACCAGTAACTGGGAACCTGTCTCTGGTTTTGAGGGAAAAGCAAAAATTGACCAATTATAAAATAATTTGAGCGTTTGAGGTTTTCCATCAGATTTTGAATTGCTTTAATATGTACTCAGGCAGCATTATTTTTGGGGTGGATGTACTTCTTCTTAAATGCCGAGTTTGGTTGGATGAACTGACTTCATTCAGGGAGCTTGGACAACAACCACAACTATCTCTAGGTAGCTTGATTCAAATATGGAAGTATGGTATGGAACACGGTAAGGTTTTGCATTTGTTCCTGGACGAGTATGATAAAGATTTATATAGAAGGAATTACGAGCTTTACTTAGTTTTTTAACATCGATATTATGGAACTCGGTCTTATAGATGGAAGTGGAATATGTTGCAGCAAATGATTTTGTCATACATCTCTGTACAAGCTATCTCGCGAGGAACTTTGTAAGTGCTTTGATTTTGACACGACTATTCTTGTCTGAGTTTTTGTGCATTATTGCTCTTGTATCAGAATTGTTATTTCTATTTTAAAAAACCATGCTCATAGTCATCGTTTTTTTTTTTTTTGTAACATTATTGCGGTGATGGTTTCTCAGCTCATGGCTGCTAGAATGTGCAGTAGGGTCATGCTCCTATTTCGGGATGTTCATTACTTTTAGCATAGTTATTGTTAGAATTCAAGGGTCGAATTCTTAAGTTTTGCGATTAGTGTTGTGCGAGTGTTGGCAACACCTCTAGGTGTCACCCAGCGGAAACTTGTATTTTTCAGATTCTTTGTTTATTTTATCAATTAAGAAAAATAACCAAAGCATAAAAATGAGAATGAACACCGGAATAAAAATTTGCACAAGTATAAAAATACTTGTGCGGCGCCACTAAGGCAAAAACAATGAAGTAGAAAGTTGATTACACAAAATAAAGAACAGGACAAAGACTTCCCTATTGTACTTTGTCTTTCAACTCAACCTTCTACCGTAAACAGAAGAGAACAACTATAACCTATCCCAGATTACAGATTGTCTCTCAAAACTACCAAGAAGATTTAACTTTCAAGAGGTGTTAAGAAAGGTGACGTCAACACCTATCGAACACACTTGACACCTCTCCCTCTTCTTGTGAAAAACTTGGACTCTTTTTTGAAAACTCCGGTTCTAAGCTCTGGAATCCGTCAAAGTAAGAGAACAACTTGAACCTATCCCAGATTACAAGTCGTCTCTCAAAACTACCAAGAAGAATCAACTTTCAAGAGGTGTTGTAAAAGGTGATGTCAACACCTATCGAACACACTAGGCACCTCTCCCTCTTCTTGTGAAAAACGGTGGACTCTCTTTAATTTTATGATTTCTGTGCTCTGAATCCACAAAGAAATTCGTGCAGCTCCATTCCTTTTTATAGATCAGTCATATCCCTACAAAAAAGGTCATGCAAACAACTTCCAAGTTGAGGGGTTAGTGGGGAGATTGAGGGATGGTGGTTCCTTGAAAATAGGACTTAATTCCTATTATCTCTCAACTCCCAAATTGACCGATCTGTATCTCAATTCCATGAAATGGGCCTGCAAAATTATTAGTATATTTTGTTCTAGAAATAGGCAAAATAATAAGATAAAAACAATTTAAAATTATTAGAGTTTTGACTCAATAGGTCAACTCTAACAGTTATATTGTCAGTCCAGTAGGCAGCATCAATTACTACTATCAGATGTTACATTATAAAAGTTTGTGGAAACAACTATGCTACTTTTTGAATATTTTTTAGAACAGTGATTTTGATCCCATTTTTTCTCACCTGATACCATGATCCTTCATTTTTGCAGATGTGGGCATTAACATTCAACTCTTACACTGATGTCCCAGAAAAAACTACTATGCTCTTGTATCCAGCATCCTGATTTGACAGTAGACAGGTTACCTGGTTTTACTCTTTTGCTGCTTATTATGGAAATTCACTTTGATTACTATTCTCGATTACTTTCACAGTGAGAAGCATCTTTGTGATGCAATTCTAGTTTGGCTCGCTGCAAAGACTGCAAAATCAGAGGGCTGGTGTAGCAATGAATTATGTGAAAAGGTATGAGTGAGGTCTCTGTTGGTAAGCTACTACATATAAATTGACAAAATGGAACAATGTCAATCTGATATTGGGAAACCTGGATAATGGGCTTCTTATTACTCTTCAGTAGACAATCTAAATTCTAAAAGATTTTCTGCTAGTTTGTGTATCCTGCTCCTTTCGTATATTACCAGAGTTTATATGTTTAATCTTATGGGTCATTGAATTATTGTAAAATGGAATTTCGATCAGAGTTAAAATAGTGTATACTATTAACCATCTAACTACAAGTCTACAATACAACAATGCCTAATTCTTATTTGAGAGTGTATTATCATCAACTTTTGTGTTTATCACAATTTTATTAAATTGATTGGTCTTTGCAATCTTGTGCAACTTTGACTGGATAGTGAGATTATCATTCGTAAATCACATGCAATATTATGTGAAGGATTGCAATCTTAGCATTCGTAGAATTTAGCAGGTTAAGATTTCATCAAATTCACTATCTATATTGTTGCATCATATTTTCAGAATTATTATGTTGAATCACCTTTTTTTAGTAGGCAATATTTCTTTCCAGCTTTTCACTTGTCTCAGTCTATACATCTTTGAAATACTCAATAGTATAATGCGAGAATGAATTTCCATGCAACCGGGTTGTATAACTTAACCTGTTGCTGTATTGGTGTTGACTTTAGAGAACTTCAGAAAAATAAGATAGAATTCTAAACATTAGATGTTCACATTTTGGTAAAAACAACTAATAAAAGACTCAGTAGTTGATGTACTTAGATTATTTAAGGATATGGATTGATAGTTGAGCCACTGTATAAAAATTATAGAGTTATCCAAAGTAACTAATAAATGAAATCTCCTTTCAGATTAATTGTTGGTTGAATAGAAACCTGATAGAGGAGAAGCATTGTGCAAAATTCTATTGTAAATAGAACTTTCCATCTATTTGTTGATAAATATTGGGATTCTCAATTTAATTTAATGTTTGTTCATTTTTCGTGAACAGATACGGACAAGCCTTCTGCCATTATGGTTTGCTGCTGGTATACTCTCCTACTTGAGTATACTGAAAGCTCTTAGCTAGCCTAAGAACTGCTGAATGCCTCAGTAATATGGCCTGTCTATAAATTATATCAGCATTTTTTATATTTTAGGAAAACGAAGGTGCCGTTTCTTTTCAAAGTTTGCTGATGAAGCAACTCGTGCTATTCTTAGTCTAGCAAGACGTCCTTGTACGAGTTTGACAGACATCTTTAGAGAAGGCGACTCGAGTCACCTTAGAATCCGATTAACAAAATATACGCAGGTTTTTACTATAATACCTGTATCCTCATAGCAAGCATACCATTATTTCTTGCAACATTTTTAACCTTAATTGTTGATATTGCTGATTGAAGAAACTACAGCATCCTGATATTTTTCTCAAGGATTTGGTTTTAATTTTCATTATTTACCTTTTAGTTTTGATTGATATTGAGCTAGCGATAGTAGTTATCATATTAAGAATCTATTAATGGGGATCATATTATGCTTCTGTACTAAGAGACTTGAAGATTACACTTTTCGATTAGCCACAGAGTCAACAAATGAATTTCCACCTGTCCCGTTCCCGATCTAGTTTCAGAGAAACACAAACTTTTCCTCACCCTATGGGCTTATTATATTTGCTATGGGATGTGCAACCCAGAACTTGCACGTGTTCCAACTTTTACCCGAAGGGTCTTGCATAGACAAAGTCAATTTTTGTGTCTATATCTTTTCAAATTGGATGTTGTATGCATATTCTGCTGCCTTTAGTTAAAATCTTACTTCTTCCATGCAATTGCACAGAAAGTGGATGTTTCCGGTTGCCCACAGCTTACGACTGGACTATTTCTTCTTTCTATGCTTCCATCAAGTGATACAGATTTGATATTGAGAAAGATCATCAAGAAGTCGTCCATTAACCATGCAAATAGCATTGGGGATGGTTTGCAGATCTCACAGGGACTAGGGCAGATGTTGACTTTTGAAGCAGTGCAGGAGTTGGATATTTCAAATTGTCCATCTCTTTCCCTGGAGTCGGCAGTTGATTGTTTCAGCAAGTCATTTCCATCATTACGATCATTAAGGGCGGCTTATTTTTTATGTTTCAAGACAAAAAAGTTATGTCAGTTGGTGCAAAAACTTCCTTTACTATCCAATATTGACCTGACCTTGGATATTAACCCTGTTATACCTGCACAAGTATCTATTACAGCATCCTCATCGGTTCTAACACCACAAAGATCAACAGAATCATTTGGTATATATAACTGCCATTCAGCTTCTTCACTGTCTTATACATCCAGGCCCTTGCTATCAAATATTATGAAACTCACTTTGGAGGGTCGAACCGACATAAGTGGTATGATTCTCTTTCTGCCACCATACCCCCATCCCACCCCCCTGAAAATTAAAAATTATTAAATAAGAAAAGTGCTACCTGCTAGGATTTTATTACCAGGTCCAAGGGCTCAAGGCTTGTGAGTACTAAAATTTATCTCTCTAAACTGGTGATGGTACTTAGCAGTTCTCATCATTCTATTAATATGAAGTTCAATTGAGTTTGGTCTTTGTCTAGAAGTCAGTCTATTGTTCTCATGTATATACGCCCACTTGCAGCTACATTTTTGATTTAGTGAAGCTTTCATCAACGTTGTAGGCAGGTAGCTATTAGCTTGGTTTCTTGATATGATTGCGTGAATGCCTGGTTGAAGCCTGCTTGAATTAAGGCAAGGGTTGCTTGGGTTACCATCCTTGTATTACCTAGATGGAAATGCTCATGCAGATTGGAAGAAAACACCAACTTCTCCCTTCAATAACTTTTTTCCCTTCCTATAGGAATAAATTTTTTGTACTGTACAGTTATATGGCTCCCTCATTGCTTTCGGCACAATCTTGATATTTTGGCTTATTGTTGTGTAGTATCGTTGTGTGGTATACAGAGCTTTTACTTGGTAAGCCTATCAAAGTTAACTTGGTATTTATGTGTTACAGATTCTGATCTCCTTATCATCTCAGAAGTTTGCTGTTCTTTGAGTTATGTTAATATGAAAGGGTGCACATCAGTTACGGATCATGGTATATCAGTAATGATTCTAAAATGCAAAATGCTACAATCAGTTTTGGCGTGTGATACTTCTTTTGGGAACAATTCAATTCTGGCACTTTGCTCAGGTATTTCCAGTGGAACACAACAAAGTGAAAAGCACTCTCAGTTGATGGCTCACAAACTCCTAACTTTGCATATTGGTGGCTGCCATGGTATGTATCGTTTATTTTTTCAACCCACTTTCTTAATTTTCACTAATTTTTGGATTTTGGTAGAGAATGCTTTCTTGGTTGTCCCCTTGCCTAATTTGTGTGGTTTTTCTGATGAAAACTTCCTTAAGAGTTGTCTGAAAGATACTATTCTATTGCTTGAGATTGCTTATCCTGTCTTGACAAATGTTTCATAGCATTACATATAACATGCAATGAACTTGATCATGTTTTTATGTTTGGTTTTTCATTTTTCTTTTTGCTTCAATATTCCTGGTGTGTTGTATGGAGAGAAGTCTAACTTGATATGCATATCAGTTCTGAACTCTTTGATATTCCAATTAACAATAATGATAGACAAATCTAACATCATGGTCAACTTAGAGGAATTACTTTCCCTGTGATTTGAAGCCTGCAAGTGCCATACATAAAACGTCTATCTTACACTCATGTATATATATTTTCTCAACACCACTCCTTTACTCTTGCCAGGAATAACGGGGAATATTCTGTCTGAGCTTATGTCTGGGGCAGATCATTTGAGGAGTCTATGTTTAAGAGAAATTCAAATTGTCGATGATGCTCTTTATAGGTTTTCAGGGGCCTCCTTGGAGATGCTTGATGTTTCTGACACTAAGGTGCGGAGGTGTCTTCAAAGGAACCTCAAGCTTTTCTATTAGAAGATAATTATTTTTTGACATCACTCATTTATTATTTAATAATATTTGGATGAGTTTTGGTTCCCTTTTTTTTTTACCAAATTTGGAGAAATCTGGATTGTGATCAGGAAATAAAACTTGAGGTTCCATTTCCTTGATCAACTTCCAATAGTGAAACAGATGCTATCTAGTTGTCATGGATCCTCTTAAGCTTTTCGGAGTAGACTGATGATTAAAAATTCTCTGAAAAAATTGAAATAATACTTGTGTTACAGTAAGTTTTGTGATACCATGATGCGCAGTTGGTCTTGAAAGAATCTCAATCCTGTTTCCAGAGTGATGATTTTCTGTACATGTCTTTGAATTAATGTATTACTTCTACTGTAGAACTTAATAAGCTTAACATGCCTTTTCCAATGAAATGAATCTTCAAAAATTGAGTTATTTGAGTTGCTATGTATCTGGTATCAGAACCGAGTAAATGCAGGTATACATGCCTATGTAATCCAAAACTGTTATGCTTGTGAAATTTCAGGTCTCCTCTGCTACTTTGTCTCATGTTATTCATAGAAATCCTGGTCTAAAATCTCTAAAAGCCAGAGGCTGTAGACATCTGTTACTACAGGAAAGTGCACACACTCCAGAAGAGTTGTACTCTGCGCTAGGCAATTTGTGCAAATTGGAGGAGATTGAACTTGGATGGGGATTTTCGTTTTTCTCTCTTGGAGACCTTAAACCAGCAATTAGAACATTAAGAACCTTAGTTGTTGGTTTAGGTGGATCCTTAGGCCCCGATGGCTTGAAGCTGTTACCCACTATCTGTCCAATTCTTGAGACATTGATTCTTTACTTCCAGGTAATTACTACTATAATATCATGCACACTCTGTTAATGACATTATCCAACAGTAAATAATTCTCATTGATGGTCATGATTGATTAATAATAGGCAGAACAGACATGCTTAGGATGCTTGAATTTCACTTTTATAATTCTTTCTGTCATCACAAATGGCAATTTATACTAGTGGATTGTTTGGGATGGGTCGTGATGTTTTATGGTAGCCAGATGGAGTCCCAGATCCCTATTCTTTTTTATCATTCTTATTATTATTTTCTTGTCTGATAGCAGAAAATATTGTTAAGTAAAGGTTGTCATCTATTGAAACCCCTGGGTGCCTTGTATCTCCCCATAATGTTGAATGTTTTGATATGTCCTAATCAGTCAAATTTATGTTGACTTGCTAATGGTCCTTATATATTTGGTGCTCTGGTATACTTGTTCTCTTTCATTGCAATAACTGCTGCAAGCCAGTCAGTGCTGTTGTATTATATAGCTACTTATGTTCACAGGTGATATCTGATTCTGCCATAACCGACATAATAAAAACATTGCCATACTTGCAATCATTGGCTCTCTGCTATTGCTATGGTGACATATCCTCGTTAAGCTTTAAGTTTGGGATGCCAAATTTGAGTAACTTGAAACTTGAAAGAGTAACGCCATGGATGACTGATGACGATTTGGCTACTCTGGCTGAGAATTGTGTCAATTTGGTTAAGCTTTCGTTGATTGGATGCACATTGCTTGATTCCGGTGAGTGTCTTGTGTCTGACGAATTCAGAGCAAGTTTGTACCAAGTAATTGTGATTATTAAACTTCTTCTTGAGTTTTTCCAATGTGCTTCATTCTTTATGTAGAAGATGTGGCTCAAGAGCCAAATGTGATATTTAATGCCAGTGCAAAACATAATACCCTTTCATTGCTTTCTGTATCATTTGTAGAAGCACAAGATATAATTTCAAGTGGTTGGCCGGGTTTGACATCTCTCCATCTTGAGGTTTGCGGCCACCTTTTTCTTTCTAAGTTATTTTGTTATTCTGAGTAGGTGAATCTTTCTTTTGGCATTATGTGAGTAAATCTTTGATGCAAGAAGCAAATAAGAGCAAAGGAAAAATAAATTAGGCGTTGAGTTCCCATTCTCATAAGAGGCAAGCTTGGATCTCTTCTTTCTCTTCTTCTCTAATTTGTTTTTGGGCTTGTTTAAAGCTCAGGAAAAGAATTCAAGATTATTAATTAAAGGTTAGGACCCTTGTTTTAAAGTCATTTTGAGTATGAAAAAATTTCTTCAGTATCCAATTACTAGAATTCCCTTAAAGATACTTTGATGATATTTTACTGATATGAAATAAAAATGATCGGTTGAGTTTGTCGACTGTCATGATAGAAAAATAGATGGTTCATCAGATGTTACAAGCAAATAGCAAATACCGAATTATTTGAGGGCTATTTAAAATAATTCTAAATAGTTTTATCTGGTCCCTCATTTGGTAATGTTTAACTTGGTTTTCCCATGCTACTTGTTTTGGTATTGATGTTGAAATAAGTTATACCTTTGTCCTCTCAGTTTTCATTCGCTCCAGTCCAAGTCTAACATTATGTTTTTCGAAATTATGTTGACTTTAAGAAGACTTGACTTCTGTTTGGCACATCAATGGACATGGTTATAGCATCATTTTGGACCCTTCATTTTATATAATACTGAAGGAAAGCGTCAACATGGTAACGGAGATAAGCCTTTGCTATTGCCCTTTCTGATCAAGAGTTGAAAATTATTTTCAATACTTGACTTTAAGAAGTGCACAAGTTCTGCCTAAGAAATCTGGACCGTCTATCTTAATTTCGACAATATTGATAAATAGCAATTGGCCAATATACACGGGAAAAAGAACAAATATGAAGGCATCTATTCCCCATATACCAAAAACCAATAATAAATACTCACAAAAGAAATAGTAATGATTCTGAGAGGTCTATTTTCTAACAGCTTGTCTTCGTGATCAGCAATTACGCATTCCACAAGAGCATTATTGAATTCATCAATCCTAATAACTGCTCCAGGAAAAATGCGAACTCCTACATGTCTATAAACAGGATAACTTGTTAGTTTTACTACTACGTTGTAGGAGCCTATTTATAGTGAAAAACAATTAAGGGTTATATCTAGAAATACCTCATTCACAACTGTCTTGCCAAGTATGTCTTGGTCTCAGTTATGAGGAAATCTAGTAAGTTGCATCCAAAAAAGAACTAACTGAGATATCAACTTTGAAAAGAAGAGGTCATGATTACCAAATAATTCATAGTACAATTATCAAATTATTTTTCTGGGGTGGGGGTGGGTGTTGAGGAATTGCATACGACAGCTTATATGTGGCTCTGTCTTTGCTTCTTATCTTCTTTTGTGTGACTTAGAGCTGCCTCTGTTCTTTCACGTTGTTATTTACTTTACAGGAATGTGGAGAAATAACTGCCAGTGGTGTAATATCTCTTTTGGATTGTCATGCCCTTGAAGATCTTATAATACGCCACACTGTTAGTGTTACTTGTCTTTCTCTCTCGCAATAAGATACGCAGTCCTCTTATGCTGATTGTTTAGTTGGCAATCTGTGTTCTATTAATGCTGACATGAAAATATGACTTTATCCGGCTGCATTTTACAGGAAAATATGACTTTATCTGGCTTAAGGTTTCCATATTTGATGGGTTTTTTTTTTAATTCCTAGAATGATGCTTCTGTGCGTTGAAATTGCAGGGCCGTGGAATTCCCAGAAACTTCATCGTTTATGCTGCTTCCAAGGTAAGTGTTGCTGCATAGGTGGAATCTTTGTATATGGCTAATTGGGCTTAAGAAAATATTGAACATATACATGTACCATTGATTGTGCTCTTTCTATGATGACTGCAGTTGCCAATGCTTCGGAAAATCTCACTTGATATATGTGATTCAAGGGAGGGTGATTTTGACATTCCAAGTGTAAGTTTAAAAAAATCAAATGCTAATTTGCGTTCCTATGAAAATTGGCATAGATACATAGATGTTGTATATATCCGGCTCAAGTTAATGGGTAACTGGATTATTCCGTATCCAAATGTTCTTCAATTTCTGCATTCATCCTATTTGTGTAATATTATCCAGATAAGATAGTTATTTTGTTGTGCTCTTGTATATTTCATCCATACTTAAAGTGTTAGCTGAAACAAGTAGCAAGGTGAACAAGGTAGCTTTGCACATAGGCAAAAACAATAAATAGTTTTCAGTTAGGGTTAATTACACCCGTGAGGTTCAGTCTAATTTCAAAAAATCTTAATCTTTTTTTCTAAGATTACAAATACTCGATATTTGTTTCTATTTTACAAAATTGCACCCTAAAGATGCGGTATTTATTAAGCAATTACAAACCTCAAGGGGGGGTGTGTAATTTTGAAAGATAAATGAGTTTTTTTCGTAATTAGGCCAAATCTCATTGGTACTTTTTGTAATTATCCCTTTCAAGTATCATGGTTAGGTCACTGGGATAAGTGTATTTTTACAACACAGAGTTGTTGGTCAGTATCATGATAAATGCATGATTGCAGTTTTCATCTTCTTCTGGAACTGTTCTTTCTTTAGAGGTGGTCTTATATGAGATCGTCTAATGGACATAAGCTCATGAGACGGATCCTATAAAACATAAAAAAATATGGATTTTTTCATGGGTTTGGGTTTGGATTGGATTTCTATTTGCATATAGGATCCGTCTCATGGACAGGGCCTATATAACCGTCTCATACAAGTTTTTGCTTTTTCTTTATTATAAGAAAGCAGCTTATAATAATGGTTGTTTAACTAATACATCAATCTGCTTCAGTTTTCTGACAGATATTTCCTGAGTATCGTAAAAATCGCGAGATGTAAGCTTCAAAAGAGCACTTTAGACCTGCATAATTTGGAGGCTCGCAGAAACCCAGTGCATAAGGAGACCTTGGTGCTGGTGTGGAATAGTGAAAAACTTGTAAGAACAGTGGTAAAGGAAAGATTATAGAATTGCTTGGTTGGTAGGACTAGAACTACATGTGAATTGGGTTGATGTTTGAAGGCCAACATGTAATTCCAAGATGCGTCTAGTGAAAAGACATTATACGAAAATTCCTTAATGTTTTCTTTATAGTTCCCTCATCTCTATTAATTTCCCCCTTAAATTCTTTAAGTTACTCTTGTGTTGTTTCAATCTCCGTTGTTCTAGGGAAAAAAACAAAATAATTGACTCCATATTTTACTGTTTTCAAGTGTGCAAGCATCTGTCATATGGTAATCATGATATATTGTTTAACTTTTTGATTAGTCTTATAATCTTTTCAGAACCAAAGTGAGAAGGCCAATAATTTTTTTTTTAATTTTTTTCCCCCAAGATGCTAATGCTGCTTTTGATTTTTGCCCTTTTGTTCCATATAGTTATTTTCTTACATTCTCATAATAGAAACATTTCGTTAAGACTTTGGAAAGATGTGTCACTAGAACCGGAGCGACTCGGGGCACAGGATTTTCTATTCAAACTATGAGAATGTTTGCAATCACTTAAAAAAACACTTCTTAGTTTTTGGCTGAAAAAAATATTTTGTAGTATTTGCAAATGTTAACTTATATTTCGATTAAACTTCATTTAATCGAATCTAAAAGTAGGGAGATTAATGCTTTAAATTTATACGTCTTACGGTTTGACTTTTACAAACAAATAAATACTTTTCTAACTTTTCACCAAATACTATTAACTTCTAATTCTCTAACTTCCGATTCTATTTTCTTTTTTTAATAAGTTGGGAGTTAGGGGTGGAAATAGGGTAGGCCGGGCAGTTTTGCGTCGGACGGCCTGGGCACGATTCACGCGTTTTTCGGCCTAAACCTGGCCTATTAAATATAATAGGTTTTTTTTTCACCAAGCCTGGCTGTTTTAAAAGCATAGGCCGATCTGAGCCTATTAAAAGCCCCTTAAAAGCCTACTAACCATATTTTTTATTTTAAAAATATATTTTATCCATTATAATAATTAAACAGTTATATAAAAAGAATAATATTACTAAACTATATAAAATATATTATTTTTTTATACTTATATGCCATAAATAGGCGGCTATTTGGCTTGAAAAAAGCTATTTTAAAAGCTGGAGTCCTATTTACATAAATAGGCTTACAAAAAGGCACTTGACCGACCTATTTATGAAATAGGCCAAGCTAGCTAGGTCGCCCAAAGAGGCCGGACCAGTAGGCCCTGTCGGGTAGCATGGCCTATTTCCACCCCTAGTTGGGAGATCTTGGTTGGAGAGGAGAAGATAAATTTCAAAGAAATTGAAAGATACATGATTTGAACCCTGGTTAATACCCTTATAAAGGTTAGTGATACCACTGAAATTCTACAAGCTAGTGGTACTTTCCGATTTTATTTTCAAACACTATGGGCTGTTTGTTTATGTTTCCATGGTCCATTTCCGGTTTAAGTTGGAAATAGAATTTTGAGAATTTATTGGTTTTCGTGTGGAAATTGGGATTGTGTTTGGATGAATGAATTGAAATGTGTTTTATGTAGGGTTGGAAATGAGATTGTGTTTGGTTTGAGTAGTTTTGAAATATTATTTTATGTTAATAATAATTGAAAAGTTGGTAGTGGTGGGGTCTACTTCAATATTTTAATTTGAATATATAATATTATATTTGTAAGATTAAGTTGGTGGGTCCCATTAGATAGTTATAATTTAAAAATAGTAATATTTTAATTAGATAAAGTTGATAATGGTGGGTCCCACATATATAATTGAGTTAAAATATGAGAATAGTGATTGATAAGTAATGATGAGTGATGTAGGGTAGTGTATAGGTTTGAGAATAGAAATTATAGGTTTGAGATGTTGTTTTATGTGAAAAATAGAAAATGAAAATGATGATTTCCATTGGAAATTTTATGAACAAACATGATTCCACTTTTATGTATAGTTGGAAAACCGGAAGAGGCCATTGGAAACATAAACAAACAAGGCCTATCACTTTCAACTTCCTGTTCTATTTTCAAACACTATCAACTTATGATTTTCTACTACTTCTATTTCTACTACAATAAATAACTTATTCTAAAAGTCAAGTTTTTGCAAACACTCCTTATGTAATATGTATTATGTCGTGTTTCTAATTTTATCCCTACACGTCAAATATATTAATGACATCATTGATTTACATTTGGTGTGTATTAAAAATATTGTAACAATATTAAAACACATTTTTGATCTAGACTTACTGGAGCTACATCGAGAGCTCAAGGAAAATGTTAAAAATAAAAAATAGTCTTCGAGGTTTAATTTAATTATAAACATTTATTTTTTAAAATTGTATCTACGAAGGGGTTTTGTAAAATAAAATAAAAGTTTGAAAAGTGTTTAGAATTTTAAAATATAATGATTTTTTTCTTGTCATTAAGTTAAGAGTGGCGCTATTAGCATTCCCCTTTTTATGAGTACACTCCATTTCTAAAATTTCAAAAATGTCATTAGGTTAAAAGACTATAATACCCTTACTAAAAGCCAAGTTCGAAATACATCCCCTTCAATCTCTAAATACACCCACATCGTTCACCCATATTCTTCTTCTTCTCAAGAAAGTTAAATTTTTTTATACAAACCCTAGATTTTTCCAACACCCAAATATTGAAGATTCGAACAATAAAGTATTCATCTCCCCATATAATAAACGATATTCTTAGTTTATAACATAAAATATGTTATTTCTTAAATTTTCGGTTGAAAAATCTTTGTCATGACATAGCGATCTGCGATATAAGGTGCGATCACGCACTATGACGAAAAATTCATTGTGCCATCGTGCCACATGGGCCATCGTGCCATCATGCCATCGTGCCATGTGGCACGATGGTGAAAATGCCATCGTGCCATGTTTTTGCCATCTTGCCATCGTGCCATCGCATCGTGCCACCTGGGTTTTTTCATGAAAGGGTAAAATTGGAAAAAAGGGGGGTGTATTTAACAATTGTGCCATATTTGAAAAAATGGAAGATGATGTCTTAGAAAGTGAGTGTCTTTCATAAAAAAAGAGTCTTGCCATAAGCGCCACCCTTAAGTTAAATTCGATCCCTCCCCAAGTTCCCCCGTACTAAAAAAAAAAAGAATTTAAATTCGAGGAATATATAAAAACCTGGTTTAAAGCTTAATTGTTTTTTTTTCCCTGTAAAGCTGGAGCTCTCTCGCAAAGATTCTAGAGACTCTGCGTTAACGTGAACAATCACTTGAAGTTTCTAGACACTCTCTTCCTCCGGCTCCTCCTCCGCCGCCGCGCCGCAGTTGGCTGTCCCTCCAAGGCTGAGAATTACTCTGATTTCTCTGGTAATTCTATCTCTTCCTCTCTCGATTGGAGTCATTCAGTTTTAATTTCGTGATACAATCACAAGAAACTGAATGTCGATCTTTTGGTCTGCGTGCTTCGTTTTGATTCACGAATTTGGGTTTTGTTATTTGAGGACAAACATCTTTATGGTGCTCGTAGAAAATGGGAATTAGATGCTTTAATAAATTGGACTCTAGGGTTCTCTTGTTACCACCTTTTTTATTTTTCTTCCATACTGATAGCCTGTATACCTATCACTGATAGGTATACATCTGATTTTGGCCTTTGATTATATTACTGTACTCCTCTGTTCCCTGTTCTCTATTGTTTATGTACAAATTATCATTGTTGAATACTAGCTTGAAAGAGTACAAAAACTAGAAAAGAAAATTAAAAAACAACTAACAGATTGATCTGGACGTGGGAAATTCTTAACTAATTAACCAGTTAAAAAGAGTCATTAATAGGCGAATATGTCCTTGCCGATTAAGGTCTCAAGTTCACAACCCTTGTGCATCTTACTAAGTGAACCTTTTTTTTTTTCCTTTTTTTTCTTTAGTTTAAGGAGGTTATGGCTGATTTAACTAGTTATGCCTGGGTGACAGTTTGGGTTTATGGTCTCTAACGAGGCACTTAAGTGCCTCCTAAGAATTATTTTCAAAAAGATTGAAATGAGAGATCATCATAATGAGAAGAATGTTGTTTTAATATGTCGAACTGAATTTAACATTATGAAGTGATAAATACCTATGAGCTCTTACAAAGTATATAAACCGAAAAGTATGGAAAATAGCTTGGTTGACCTAATGCTGATATGTCCTGGATAGGCTGCTACAAAGTAAACTACTTACACCTGCTTTCCAGCCAAAGAATTCTGTCTCGGGGCCTCAGGCAATATTACTTATGAAATGCGGCATATTTATCTGTGTACTTTCTAGGAATGCAAATTAGTCATCAGTTGTAGTGGTTTATAAATGGCATAACTATCCTGTTTCAGTTTTAAAGACCTGCAAATTACTTCCTCCTCGTTAGCAAAAATATATTTTACCTGGTAGCAGTTTGTGGGCTTTTAACGTGAAGGCTCGTAGGACATAAATATAGAGGAAGCTCCATTAAGTATATCTGAGGTTTGGGCTTAATACAGGGGTAGATTTTTCCTTGTTCATTTCAAAGCAAGATACCATCTTCATCTTACAAGTCATGCATATCCTTAACTCTGGATGTAATCTGATCACAATAATCTTATGCTTCAGTTTGTTCAAGTTCAAGCATGAGATTAATAGGTCTCTTGCAGACATCTGACTTAGTGATATATGCATTAAAGAATTGGGAACAAAAAAAATGTATGCTTTTCCTGATTGCATTCTCCAATGCAAATATAGTTAAAGACGCGGATTTCTTGATAATATATTTAAAGCCTCAAATTTCTTGCATAGCAAAATAGCGAGATAGACAGAACTGCAATAGTAGGCTTGTTATGCTTTTTCTCAGCATAATTTCTTAGTGTATTTCCATGTCTCTTGCATAGGAAATCATGCCAAAGGTGAAGACAAACCGGGTAAAGTACCCAGAGGGATGGGAGTTGATTGAACCTACTCTACGTGAACTTCAAGCAAAGATGAGAGAAGGTTCTTAAACTTTTCATGACAAATGTCTTAAGCTCTTCTCTGTTACTGTATTATTGTTCTTTCAATTTTGTGGTGTTCTGTATCTATCCCAAAGATAGATAATACTAAAATATTAATATTTTTATTAATTATTATTATCATTATTTTTTGGTTGACAGCTGAGAATGACCCACATGATGGAAAAAGAAAATGTGAGGGCTTGTGGCCCATTTTCAAAATAGCCCATCAGAAGAGTCGATACGTTTTTGACCTTTACCACAGGAGGAAGGAAATTTCCAAGGAATTATATGAGTTCTGCTTGGATCAAGGATACGCAGATCGTAACTTAATCGCAAAGTGGAAAAAGGTTTGTCCATAATCTCGAAGAAATTTTATCACAATACTCCAAATCATAATTTGCATGCGTTACACCTTACAATATGAGAGAGAGAAATACAAGACAGTATACTTGATTAATGCTCTAACAATTTTCAGAAATCATATATTATTTGTTTTTTTTTTTTTTTGTTATTGATCTTGAAAAGGCATACGATAGAGTCAACCGTGATATAATGTGGCGCGTATTGGAAAAAGAGGAATAAAAATAGCCTACATAGATGCCATAAAAGATATGTATGATGGTATAACAACATGTATCGTGACACCAACAGAATATCTAGTGAATTCCCAAAGCATCGGGGATCTGCTCTAAGCCCGTACCTTTTTATCCTAATAATTGATGAAATCACTAAACACTTACAAAAATCCATCCTCGAATGTATGTTATTTGCGGACGATATAGTTTTAATTGATGAAACAAGGGAATGAGTAAATGCAAAATTAGAAGTTTGGAGAGAAGCGCTAGAATCAAAAGGTTTTACTATAAGTAGGGCTAAAACAGAATACATGGAATGCCACTTTAGTAAAAACAATAGGAACAATGAGACGAAGGTTAAAATTGATGGACATGAAGTGAGTATAACAAAGAGTTTTAAATACTTAGGATCTATAATGGAAGAGAACGGAGAAATCAATAAAGATGTCACACATAGGATCCAGGCGGGTTGGAATAAATGGAGGAGTGCATCTTCTATCCTTTGTGACCGTAAAATACCATTAAAATTGAAAGGAAAATTTTATAAAACGGCCATAAGGCCCGCAATGCTTTATGGAGCAGAATGTTGGGTGACTAAATATGAACACGAACAAAAAATGAGGGTAGCGAGAGATGAGAATGCTAAGATGGATGTGCGGACACACTAGATTAGATAGAATAAGAAATGAACACATTAGAAACAAAGTGGGAGTAGCACCAATAGACGAGAAAATTAGAGAAACACGATTAAGATGGTTTGAACATGTTTATAGGAGACCTTTAGATGCACCTGCGGCGTTTAGAAGGTAGAGAATCACTCACACAAATCAAAAGAGGAAGAGGTAGACCTAAAAAGGCTTGGAAAGAAGCTATTAAACATGACATGTTATACCTAGAAATAAACGAAAATATGGCTTATGACCGTAAACGATGGCGCGATATGATCCATATAGCCGACCCCACGTAGTGAGATTAAGGCTTAGTTTGTTGTTGTTGTTGTTGTTGCTCGGATATATTAATGTCAACAACATCACTAATTACTACGGTTCTCATTAATGGTGTTTTGAATGGCAGCCTGGATACGAAAGGCTTTGCTGCCTGAGGTGCATGCAGCCTCGCGACCATAACTTTCAAACTACTTGTGTTTGCCGAGTCCCAAAGCATTTGCGCGAGGAGAAGGTTATCGAATGTGTGCATTGTGGATGTGGAGGTTGTGCGAGTGGAGATTAAGGTTTGCAACTTCAAACTGACAAAGTCAAAACTGAATATATCTCTGTACAATCTCATTTGAACTCAAGTGAAAAGGTTTGGCATTTCGAATACAAGGGTAGGAGCTTTCTGGTTTTTAGTTCAAACATCTCTTTCTGGCTTACCATATGGCAATGTAATTGAAATAGCCTCTTACTTGATTGGAAATGATGATATTAAAATCGACAATATACTGCATTTTAAATTAGTCCATTGTCTTAACTATTTCATGATTTTATTGGAGAATTATAGATGAAGGAAGTTATCATTATTATTATTTGGGATTATTACAAAGACCGCCCTTAAGGTTTAGCCTAATTACATAAACCCAGTTATTTTTCGAAATTGCAAATACTCGATGACGTTTGTTTATCTTTTACCAATTGCACCCTTGAGTGGGGTGCATTTTGTTCGGAAAATACAACCCTCTATGGGGTGCTTGTAACACTTTTAAGGGGTATTTGTTGTTTTGAAAGATCAGTGTGTGTGTGTGTTATCCCTCGTTAGGCTAAACCTCGGGTAGCTTTTGTGATTAACTCGTATATATTTTTCGTTAATTTAAAGGATGATACTAGTTGGTTTTTTTAAACAAAAATCGCCCGTCATTGCGAGAGATTCAAACCTGACCTCTTTATTGATGAGTAATACCCGTAGCCACTAGGTTAACCCTAGTGGTTAGAGGATACTAGTTGGTTCTTCTTCCTTAACTCACCTATAGGTCACGAGTCTAATATACTTCATGACCAAATATATACATGAAGTTATGTTAATGACATAGTCGGGGGACCAGGTTAAAACGAATATCATTTTTTCATATTTTTCTTTGGGAAATTTGATAAAATACCCCTTCCCCTAGGGGTAGTTTTGATTTTTGCCCCCATATTATTAAAACAAGATTTTTGCCCCTTCTCATCTACCGAAAAGACCAAAATACCCCTTTTACTTAAAAAAAAGAAAATGAAAAAACCGAAACAGATGAAAAAAACCAAAAGTCGTGACTTTTGGTTTCAAAATCAAAAGCAAGAAAACCCTCCCCTTATTCACACGAGCCCGACCGACTTGTCACTCGCTCGCCGCTAAAGACCTCGGTTCCAACACCGCCATGAGCACAAGGTTCGCCTCCTTCTCGAGCACCTTGGTTCTTCTACGAGCTCCACAATCCTTCTTCTTTCAAAAAAGTATTTTTATCTTTCTCCATAATGTATGTTTAGTGTGTATAATGATTGTGTGTAAAGTTTTTGTGTAGTTTTGTAAAGTTTTTGTGTAAAAACTAGGGTTTGGGTTTTTTCATGTTAAATATTGAATTTTGTTTGTTTTTTTATGTAATTTTGTACAAGATTATACAGTTGTGTTTTTGTGGATTAAATTGTTTTGTTTAGTTTTGAGTTGAACAAAATAGGTTGGAGCGAACTTTTACGTTGTTCAACATACATTTTAACCAATCCCACTTGTCGCCCACATTTACTTTTACATTGTTTAAATTCATGCCTACTTCATAATTTATGCTATGCATACTTCATAATTTATTAGCCCACATGTTTGCCTACATGTATGCCTACTTCATAATTTATTCATGTGTTATTTTCTAATTAGCTCACATGTTTGCCCACATGTATACCTACTTCATTATTTATTCATGTGTTATTTTCTAATTTCCCCACATGTTTACCCACATGTATACCCACTTCTGTTACATGTCTTCCCACATGTAAGGCCACTTCATTATTTACTTTCATGTTATTTTCTAATTAGCCCACATGTATGCACATTTCATAATTTACTCTCATTTTTTATTTTCTTATTTACAATTACTAACAAATCTATATTTTATTTTAGGTTGATAAAATAACACTTGTTCCCCACAAGAAAGATCATTTCCAAGCAAAGTTAAGTCTTTAGTTGCAATTTGACCAAGATATTGGAAAAAATTAGAGTGTCTCGGTGATCACAACATCAATAGATTTAAAGAATCATGTTTTGGTCATTTTTTTTCGATGTGGCAAAGATTAAGTTCTAAGGCCAACTTTATCTACATTTGCTTTTTAGGCAAGATATATCACAATCAACCGACAAGATAATATTCCACATCAACAACAAAGAGGCGGAGTTTGGTGTAAATGAGTTCTCGTTGATTACATGATTTTCTTTTGGTCCTAAGTCCATTATTCCTTCTACTTCCACTATTTTTGATAAATTTTTTTTAGAAGGATTGACCCGTTGTGTCTAGCGGATGATGTGGAAGATGCTTTGCGTAGTTGCTCAAAAAGGAAAAAAGGTGACGGGGATGTGACTTTGAAGTTGGCCTTATTGTATTTTCTCTCTGATGCTCTCTTATTAGAGATCGGAAAAGCAAAAAAATGATAGTGAATATATCAACTTAGTTGAGGATTTAGGTGCTTTCAATTCATATCATTGGGGTTGGGTAGCCTTTGAGATTTTGGTGAAGGAGACCCGTAGTTGTATGAGTAGAAGAGTTAAGGGCTACCGTAAAGAAAGATGCAAAACGGCAACCATCAATATGAGCATATTGATATATATGACTTCCACCACTCTTCAAGTTTGGGCATATGCGGTTATCCCGGATGTCGCCAAAATATGTGCGAAAACGTTAAAAAAATAAGAACAGTGCCACGTATTCTACGCCGGACAACAAGCCAAGTTGTAGTATTATTTAACACATTGTCAAAATTGGTTTTCAAGACTTTACTTCCGGAGATATGGATAAGGTAACTAATCTTTTTATACAAATATTATTCTATAAATACATTCAAATCAATGTTAAAAACAAGCCCATCCTCTTGCCCACATGTCTGTGCACATATACTCTGTTCTCAATAAAAACCATGCCCACCTCCCCGCCTACACTCCCGCTCACCTATATCTGCCCATATTCTCTAGACACACTATCCCGCCTATTGTCCCGCACACATTATTTTTGTTATACATCATTATTGATTTGTTTATATATTTTTGCGGGTTGTTATTCACCGAATTTGGTGGCCATGAAGCGAGATGGTGGTGATTTTTTTCGCTAGTGTTGTTGTTTGTGCCAAGAATATTGAGCAAAATAGCAATAAGGAAATAACAAAAACGAATGTCTTGAAAAGAAAGAAACCGGAAAGTGTGGAGATTGATGAAGAAGATGATTTGGATGAGGATGATGAAGAAAATGAGTCGAAGAAATGCGCCAACATACATTATGAAGAAAGGTTGAAATTGCAATGGAACTTGAAGGGTTTGAGAATGAGGATTGATGATATGGAGGCCACTATTACAAAAGACAAAGATCGTTTGGAGGCCATGTTGAAGTGCATCATGGATAAACGCGAGGATGTTCATTTCCGTTGAAGTTTACGCAAAACATGTGCCCAAAACGACCAATAAGTCCGAAAAACTTGATGAAGTCGAGTCTTGTGGAGAAAGACCCATTGAAAATGGCTAATGAAAAATCTTCGACAAATCTCACCCCACATTTTAATCATCTTTGGCATTCCTCTTTGTCTCTCCCTCTGCCCCACATGTCAGTCGTCTTGGTTGCCCACATTTCGATGTGTCTACACTTGTTTGCCCACCAATCTATGAAGGTAGGCGTCCATTCGAAGATGAATGCTTTATTGTATGCGTGGTTCAAAAGACGGAGTTGGTGCCTTCAACATCAATCGAGGTACTTGATCGTGATGAATCAATTAGTGTTGGTGACAAAGTAAAAACTCCAACGACTATCAAAATTATGTATAAAAAAAGTAGGAGCAAAAGGACTGAGAAGCGGAGACCTTCTCTACAATCGCCATTCATGACCCCAAATCACCATCTCGGGAAAAAATCGAAGAACATGTATGATCCATAAGTTATTTTCCACCGCAAAGAACAATAACATCTTTATTTTCCTTATTTATTTGTCACCACTTCTCAAATTCATCAATTTTCTTTGGTGGAAAAACAATTCATTGGATCATACATGTTCTTCGATTTTTTTCCCGAGATGGTGACTGGGTCGATGAATGGCGACTTTAGAGAAGGTCCCGCTCTTTCCTCTTACTCCTACTTTTTTATGCATAATTTTGATAGTTGTTGGAGTTTTTACTTTGTCACCAACAATAATTGATTCATCACGATCAAGTACTCGATTGATGTTGAAGTCACCGACTCGTCGTTTGAACCACGAAAATAAAGCATTCATCTTCGAAGGACGTCTTCATTCATAGATTGGTGGGTGGCGCGCCGGGAGTAGCCATATCGAAATGTGGGCGGCTAAGTCGGCGAACATGTGGGCGGGAGGAGAGACAGATAGGAATGTGGGCGGTGGCAATCGGCTAAAATGTGGGCGGAGATTTGTCGAAGATTCTTCATTAGCCATTTTCAATGGGTCTTCCTCCACAAGTACCTCGACTTCAAGTTTTTCAAACTTATTGGTCGCTTAAGGCACATGTTTTTCGAAACTTCAGCGGAAGTGAACATCCCATTTTATCTATGATGCACTTCAACATGGCCTCAAACCATCTTGTCTTTTTGTAATAGTGGCCTCCATATCATCAATTCTCATTCTCAAACCCTTCAAGTCCCATCGCAATTTCGACTTTTCTTCATAATATCCGTCGGCGTCTTTCTTCGTCTCATTTTCTTCATCCTCCTCATCTTCTTCATCAATCTCCACACTTTCTCGGTTTCTTTCTTTTCAAGACATTCGCCTTTGTTTTTTCCTTGTTGCTATTTTGCTCAATATTCTTGCCCAAACAACACTAGCAAAAACATCACCCTCTGCGCCCGTGGCCACCAAATTCCGGTGAACAACCCGCAAAAATATATAAACAAATCAATAATGATGTATAACAAAAATAATGTGGGTAGAGAGGTGGGCGGGGATAGTGTGTCTAGAGAATATGGACGATATATGTGGGCATGGTTTTTATTGAGAACGGAGTATATGTGGGCAAGAGGGTGGGCTTGTTTTTAATATTGATTTGAATGTATTTATAGAATAATATTTGTATAAAAGATTAGTTACCTTATCCATATCTCCGGAAGTAAAGTCTTGAAAACCAATTTTGACAATGTGTCAAATAATACCACAACTTGGCTTGTTGTCCAAAGAATACATGGTATTCTGTTCTTATCTTTTATAAAGATTTTCGCACATATTTTGGTGACATCCGGGATAGCCGCATATGCCTAAACTTGAAGAAAGGGGTGGAAGTCGTATATATCAATATGCTCATCTTGATGGTTCGCCAGATTTTGCATCTTTCTTTTTTATCGTAGCCCTTAACTCTTCCACTCATACAACTACGAGTCTCCTTCACAAAAACTCAAAGGCTACCCGACCCCAAGGATATGAATTGAAAGCATCTAAATCCTCAACTAAGTGGATATATTCACTATCATTTTTTTGCTTTTCCGACCTCTAATGAGTAGAAAGCAATGTAGAGGAAATACAACAAGGCCAACTTCAATGTCACATCCCGTCACTTTTTTTTCCTTTTTGAGCAACTACCTAAAGCGTCTTCTACATCCGATAGACACAATAGGTCAATCCTTCTAAAAAATTTATCAAAAATAGTGGAAGTAGAAGGAATAATAGACTTAGGACCAAAAGAAAATCTGTAATCAACGAGAACTCATTTACTCCAAATTCCGCCTCTTTGTTGTTGATGTGGTATATTATCTTGTCGGTTGGTACCGAGATGTATCTTGCCTAAAAGCAAATGTATATAAATTGGCCTTGCAACTTAATCTTTGCCACATCCAAAAATGACCAAAACATGTTTCTTTGAATCTATTGATGTTGTGATCATGAGACACGCTATGATTTTTTCCAATGTCTTTGGTCAAGTTAAGTTGAACGAGCACTTTGCTTGGAAATGATCATTCTTGTGGGGAACAAGTGCCATTTTATCAACCTAAAAATAAAATATAGATATGTTAGTAATTGTAAATAAGAAAATAAAAAATGAGAGTAAATTATGAAGTGGGCAAACATGTGGGCTAATTAGAAAATAACATGAAAGTAAATAATGAAGTGGGCATACATGTAACAGTGGGTATACATGTGAACTCAAGAAGGGGGCGAACCTTGTGGAGGAAGATAAAAATACCTTTTTGAAAGAAGAAAAAATGTGGAGCTTGTAGACGAACCAAGGTGCTCGAGAAGGGGGCGAACCTTGTGCTCGTGGCGTTGGGCAAGAGGTCTTGGCGGTCGAGCTCGTGTGTGATTAAGGGGGAGGGTTTTTTGCTTTTGAATTTTGAAACCAAAAGTCGGGACTTTTGGTTTTTTTCATTTGTTTCGGTTTTTTCATTTTCTCTTTTTTTAAGTAAAAGGGGTATTTTGGTCTTTTTGATAGAGAAGGGGCAAAATTCTTGTTTTAATAATATGGGGGCAAAAATTAAAATTATCTCTAGGGGAAGGGTATTTTATCAAATTTCCCTTTTTCTTTTGGTGTACTGAGAAAATATTTGAACTAATATTTGCCACTTATGTCATGAAACTACTATTTGTATAATAATATCATTATTTTATTAGCATTTTTTTTATGGGAATTAGCATTTTGTTTTTTGAACATTAGGAAATATAACATATAATGATTGAATTGACTATCCCATTGTTCTCTACTTGGCAATTTTTAGGAATGACACCAAATTAGGCAATTTTTAGGAATGACACCAAATTAGGGCATGTATTTACATAAATACATTATTTTCTCTCTCTTCCTAGTGAATAGATATGGGTTTTTTAACAAATTATTATATTTGAGGGAAATTATTACAGAATTATAATGAATTTTGGGGTTCTTAATTTTTTAAGGTTGGTCGTTGATTGTATCAATGACAAAAGCTTAGTTGTTGATTACAATCATGGCCAACCAAAAAAAAATTTAAAAAAACCCACCCAGTCGTTGATAGCAATAACGACTGGGAATTGTTTTTTTAAAAACCCACGTCCCTAGTCATCTCTCTCACCATTCACACACTAAAACACACACTGTCACGGAGACGACTAATTGTACGGCAAAGATGTCGGTTTACGATGCGGTGTTTGTGGACACCGAGCTGTTCGAAGAAGACCTCGATCTTCGGTCTCCATCTATGGGTGGCGATAGGGATAATCGTCGCAGCAGTAATTGTGCTCATCCTCTTCCTCTTATCCCTTTGCATCACCGCCTGATGCCGCCGCAGCAGCGGCAAGGGTAAACTTCACCGTCCGGCGAAGCTCTCCGGAGGCGGATAGATTACTCCCGTCGTGTCGAAGGGAATCCAGGAGATCGTCCACGACTCCTCCTCCGCCGCGGCCGCCGATCACCGTCCTATTGTGCCACAGGTATCATTTCGAGATCTAATTTTCTCTTAATAGAATTTAATAATGACTACTTTTGTTTATCGTCTTTCGTAATCTAACCCATCGATACGGTTTAAATTGATTTTCCTTTTATTGTAAGGAATTTTATATATGCAAAAGTTCAAGTGCAGTTCGCCCATTCATTTCTAATCCTATTCATTTCTAATCCTATTATAAACATATTATCATAATATAAAATACTGCATGCTAAGTGTTTGTGAAATTGTCTCTCCATTGATATTACACTATTCTGGATTGTTTATGACACCTCTAAAGTCTAGATTGATTGAGAGCTAGAATAGTTACTATTGTTTTCTACTTTCTCGAATTTTTCAGGCCGTCTGAGATACAGATAGATGTGGGCAAAGTGGAGCATAGAGTGGTGTTTTTCTGATAGGGGGCATCAAGTGCTGAGGATAAAAATATTTTTGTACCCCAGTCGTTATTGCTATCAACGACTGGGGTGGGTTTACTGTAATAATTTTCCTCAAACATAATAATTTGTTAAAAAAACAATAGATATAGTACTGTAATTTTTACATATATTTAATCTTAAAGTAAATTACAATTATTCGAGTAAAATATTTAAGGGTTAAGTTCCATATATTTACTGAAAAAATAGAATTGAAAGTAAACAATGTCTTCTGATATATTATTATTATTATTATTATTATTATTATTATTATTATTATTATTATTATTATTATTATGACTTTTCTAATAGGGTGGCGCTATTAGCACCCCTTTTTATGAGTCTGGCACCCTCTCTAAAATTTCAAAAATGTCATTAAGTTAAAAGACTATAATACCCTTACTAAAAAGTCAAGTTCTAAATACACCCCCCAATCTCTAAATACACCACATCATTCACCCATATTCTTCTTCTTCTCAAGAAAGTTAAATTTTTTTATACAAACCCTAGATTTTTCCAACACCCAAAAAATTGAAGATTCGAACAATAAAGTATTCATATCCCCATATAATGAACGTATATTCTTAGTTTATAGCATAAAATATGTTATTTCTCAAATTTTCGGGTTGAAAAATCTTTGTCACAATGTGATCGCGATAAAAGGCACGATCACGCCTATGACAAAAATTCATTGTGCCATCGTGCCACACCCATCGTGCCACATGGGCCATCGTGCCATGTTTTTTGCCATCGTGCCACGTTTTTACCATCGTGCCATGTGGCATGATGACATAAATCCATCGTGCCATCTTGCCATCGTGTCATGTGCCCATCGTGCCATCGTGCCACCTATGGTTTTTCATGAAAGGGTAAAATTGGAAAAAAGGGGGTGTATTTAACAATTGTGCCATATTTGAAAAAGTGAAGGGTGGTGTCTTAGAAGGTGAGTGTCTTTCGTAAAAAAGGAGGTGCCAATAGCGCCACCTTTTCTAATATGTTATTATTGAAGGTTCTAATTTGAGAAGACAAGATTTCAACAAATAATCTACTATTATTTGTCAAGAAGAAATGAGGAATGTCCCAGTGTTAAAGATTGAGAAATTATGATTTATATTTATTGAAGATATATAACTCTAAATTACATATCGGTGATCGTTGTTTTTTTAATAAAATATGTATTATTTTATTGCATGCAATTCTATTATTTTATACATAACCAAGGAAGCACAGACACTTCTCTAAGGATGTTGTATCCATACCACATATGTATCCGATACGATACTTTATGGATACTCTATGGATATATCTACACATGGAAATAAATAGAATTTATTACATTGCTCATTTTTTAGCATTTTTTGTGTATCTATGTGATTTATAACATTTGATTTGAGT